>CM038229.1:107457207-107551747 GCA_021442155.1 Cymbidium sinense
CAAAATTCAGTTTATCCACCAACTTCTTTGGCCGTCTCAACAGTTGGCGCCAAAAGTGAAGGCAAGAACGTATGCCCGCAATTTGTTTAGCAAATCATCATCATAAGATGAATATTTTTTATTGTGTATAAATCCAAATTCATCAAAAAACTCAGCAATGATGAGAATTGTATATCATCAAAATGGAATCTTCTATGAGATTTTAGTATTTGATAATAGGCTATTTTTTAAATTAGGTTAATTAAGAATGAATTTAATTTATTAGGCATAAAAAATTTTAATTTTAGGCTCAGTTGCCCGTTGAGCAGACGCAAAGGCGACGACGTTAGTCTATTCAATTCATGGCACGGATCAACCTATATTTTCAACCGAAACCGATGGGTTGCTCCCATTTTGCTGCTCGACTGCTCCTTTACACCACGACTGCACCGCCCGACCCGCAACCACTGCTGCCGCCGGAGACAGCCACCTCCCTTTATTTTTTGGCCTCCAATTTAGGTATTTTAAAACTTAAATATATCTTTTTGTTAAATCTTGTTATATAAAGTTTTATTTTGTATGATATGCTTATTTATTTTTAGTTTTAAGATAGATTGTTATTTTGGTAACTTTATTTAATTAGATTTGTATATTTTGGAAATGCATATTAGATTTAGGGTTTAGGTTGAAATATTATTATTTGGAGATTATAATTTCTTTATTGGACATGTAATTTTACTTAAGTAGAAATATTGATATAGTATTTGCAAGATCAATTTATTGAGTTTAGGATATATTTTGTCTAAGAATTGCCACCGCCACCGGAGAGAGTTGCATCCCTTTATTTTTTGGCCATGAATTTAGGTATTTTGAAACCTAAATATATTTTTCTATTAAATCTTGTTATATACGGTTTTATTCTGTATGATATGCTTATTTTTTTAGTTTTAAAGAGGATTATTATTTCGGTACCTTTATTTCATTAGATCTGTGTATTTTAGAAATGCATATTAGACTTAGGGTTTAGGTTGAAACATTATTATTTGGAGGTTATAATTATTTTTATTGGACATGTAACTTTAGTTTAGTAGAAATATTGATTTGGGTTTGCTAGATAAATTTATTGAGTTTATGGTATGTTTTGTCTAAGAATATTTATATTCAATTTTCATGCACCGCTTAGGGTATATTCTATATAAGGATTTGCATGTAGTAAGTGTTGATTTAAATATACAGTAACTCTAACACTTCACATACTCAACTTTTTTGAGCCAAACACACGAAGTGTATGTTCCTTTTAATTGAATTTTTTCTTTAACCTGCTGAGATAAAGGATTCTCTGTATCATGCTAGTGTGAGTTAAAAATGAGTTTAGATATAGTCTGCACAGTTTTATATTATGATGGTGAACTCACTATAAGTGAAGATTTTATTCCGACTTATAACGGTGGGAAAAATCGTCCTATTTAAATCCAATGACGGGTTAATTTCACGGACTTATTGAAGTGAATTATGAGGTCATTGAAATTTGATCCAGGAAAGTTTTGCCTAAGTCTTACAAGCTTGTTTTCTATTAGTGTTGAATTTATTACAACTCACATTACTGATGATGAAGTCTGTGAGTCTATAATCAATGCAATATGTGTGCAACCTATAATTATTTATGTTGAAGTTGAGGAAATAATGTACAAAAAAAGAGAAGTAGATAATACTGAGTGTCAGAGAGCTCCAATTAGGATAGAGTACATTACTCTAGCTTCATAATTAACTACTCAAGCCGAAGCATATGACTCTGCACCAATAGAATATGCTTATTTTGTTGGGACAAGTTTTGATTTTATGGGTGACCCTCAAGGTGATAACATTAATTTATTGTCTTCTGAATATAAGGGATATGAAACTATGCCTAGTACAACAAGAAGTGATACTGATGATGATGATGATAGTAATACTGACATGCCTATTTTAAGGGCCACAGAGCCATATTTTAGTGCCGAAGACCTGATTAGAATAATTCAATAAGAACAAGTCACACTAAAGAGCATTTGTTATCTAACAATGAGTACATGTATAGTGCTTAAACAGCTAAGGAATGTGATGAGGAGCTCACATTTGATGGGCCATTAGATGAATCAAGTTTCAAACAAGGATATGATATTCCAGATGAACTGTTAGAAGATATGTACTTTCATGATAATAAGCAGCTTCAATTCACTCTTCAGGGATGGTTTATCCTAAATAATGTCGAGTTTGTGATATATGCATGTAGCATGCTCACCCAACTACACATTGTATACGACAATTACATGCATGCTTATGTAAGAGATTTGGTGGTGCATGGAGGATTGACATTATTGGTTCACCTCATACTTGTAGTCATTCAGTATTGAATGCTGGACACAGAAAATATGTATTACAGTTTATCAGTTATTTTATTCAACCTGTAGTTAGATATCAACTAGATTTAAAGCCCAAACAAATTACATGTCTTATGGAGTCCAAATTTAATATAATAGTGTCTAATATGATGCTTAAGATGCATCTCGTAAGGTAGTCAAGGTTATTTTTGGTAGTTGAGAGGAATCATATCGATCATTAGAGAAGTTTATGGGCGTTGTATGTTCAGTTATGCCAAGATTAGCATACCAAGTACACTCGACTAATCAAATCGATTCCAACGACTTTTTTCGTCATTCGAGCCTTCAATTAGGTTGGCAATATTTTGTCCGATTTTTTATTTTGATGGGACATTTCTCTTAGGTAAGTATAAGGGGACTCTTCTTAGTGTAGTTAGGATTGATTCCAATAACGATTTATTTCTACTATCCTTTATAGTAGTTGAATCTGAATGTATTGAGTCATGAGTTTAGTTTCTACGTACACTCCAAGACTTAATCCTATTGGTCTCCAAAAGAGGTGATCTATGCATCATATCTAATAGGCATGCAGGTCTTGTTTGTGGTTGTAAAGAAATATTTTCTTGGACTGTGCATTGCTTCTGCCTCCGATATTTGAGGGAGAATTTCAAAAAATTATTCGACAACTGGGTATATGAGGCATTGAGTTCATATGCTAAAAATATATGTTGCAGGTAATATTGATGATATTTATATTTTTAAAAGGTATATGACTGATATTAAGAACATAAAGTAAGAAGCTTATGATTGACTAGTTTCAAGATGTAGAATAATGGTCTTTAACTCATGATGGTGGCTACAGATATGACACAATGACTACAAATGCATATAAATGCTTCAACGGTGTCCTGAAGTGGGCACGTGGCTTGCTTATTCAGGTACAAATTACTACAATATATTATAATATTATCTCACTTTTCATGAAATGGCTTGAGACAACAATAAATCTAGCCAACCATCATGACTCCATATTTTTTCCACATGTCAAGAGTACTCTATAGAGTAATGAATTCGAGGCTTGGGGATTTTTAGAGCCAATAAGGATAAACACTAATGAGTATCAAGTTTTTGATATGTCTAGAAGAACATTTAAGATTGAGTTGTTACAAAATCATGACTATAGGTGTACATGTAGACAACCCCAAGCCTATCACATTCTTTGCCCTCATGTAATTTGTGTTGGGATAACGACACCTAAATCATGTTCAATATATCGCTACTTACTACACCTTAGACTTTTACCATAACATCTATCAACGGGAATTCCATGTCATCCCTAATCATAATGAGTGGCCTAAACACATATTCAATAGCATTGTGTCAGAGTATCTTCCACCAAATATTAAAAGAAAGGTCGGTCAACCTAGGATAAGTAGAATCAAAAATACAATGGAGGAGAGAAATACAAGGAGTGACATGATTTGTATTATATGCAAAAATGTTGGGCACAACAGAACAACATGTCCATAGAATCGACTTCATAAAATTTAATCCAGATCAGGGTCTTCTTATTTAGAGAACTTGTATTGTCCTAGATCAGAGCCAATTAATTATTCTAGATTTATGAGTGCTCTGGCAGTTGGATTGGATTGTGTGTTACATATGCAGTACATTCACCGAGATCACCATTTAGTCACAGCATTTTTTGAACATTGGTCATCATAGATACATTCCACTTGCTCGTTAGAGAGATGACGATTATGCTGCGGGATGTTGCTATGATTTTGGGTATTTAGATAGATGGCCCACCTATAGTTGGTCAAATTGTAGTTGGGAAAGGCAAGAAGTGGACTTCATGGCCAGATTGTTCTGATGAGCTGATAGGAGCACACCTAGAGCCACATTTGTGTATCAAGATCCAGTCCAGTCACATATTACAGTAGAATTCTATATGGGTTAGGCTCATGCACATACCTTTTGCCTCTATGGTGGCTACGTTAGATATATTATGGGGATTTATATTTAGATCTCATGGAGCTTGAGTTTCTATGCATGTTAAAACATACATACTCTTTGTGATTTGTTGTTTCCTTATGCAGAACATCAGGCTCTGAGGTTCAATTATAGTATTTGCCGCTACTAGAGGATGTTGATACATTTAGAGAGTTCTCATTGGGATGCTTGCTTGTTTATCAGGGAGCTACATGAGGCGACAAAGCTGAAGTGCACAAATATGGCTAGATGCCTACACTTACTGCAAGTATGGGCATCTAAGCACATTCATGTGGGTATACCTAAATTACATATACCATACCCTATAGATATATATGGCCTAAGCATGTGATGTCAGTGGGATGAAGGGTTTATACGAGAGATGACACCATCCCATATCAAAATTTATAGAGATGAATTAGATGGGCTGTTGTAGAGTCAGATATATTGCATTATAAATTTATTTATTGAATTCATTATTAGATGTACACAAAAGACCTAATATTTCTTTCAAAATATGCATGTGATATGGGAGCCATATGAACATCAAATTTATGCACGTGTCGTGGATATATGCTTATAGGATGATGAGATATGACTGGCTAGAGTATGAATAATTAGCTAGAAATGAGTTGAGTAGTACCTACCTAATCTTGTTCTTAGACATTTCGGCCTTTCACCAATGATTGATGTAGCACCAGAAAATCCCTCCTTCAAACGAGTGGATGGTTGAGGAAAACTAGATGTTGATTGGATCGATTACCACCAGACATACATTGCATAGTAGGAAAGTAGACGTGATTCTGTTGTGGTGGTATATTCATCCTAACAGGATGTTGAGCCGATGATCAACCAATATATGAGATGATATCGATCATGGGATTCACTCTACATCAAGCAACCAACAATTCCCTTGGACACTTATTACCCTCGAGCACCTGGAGAGTGATTAATGGCAAGCCTATTTTGACTTAAAATGTCTTTTCTTTGTATAGTGATCTAATCCTAAAAATTAGTGGAGGGTTGCGATAGGCAGTCGACAGCCAACATGAAACTTGTCAAAATAATCATAACATGAATCCTTTAAAATATTGTGTTAATGCCAAGGCGTCCCCTGGAAGCGACGTGTTGTATGGCTTGAATATAGTGAAAAGAATGCAAGGGCCACTGCATTAGCGCCTAGGTGCAGTGTTAAATAAGCAAGGGTTCCCACATTATGAAAGAATGCAGCAAAGAAGTTAGTCCATGAAACTAGAATTAGGTTAGGAACTTGGAATATAGGTACTCTTACATGTAAATTAATGGAATTAATATATATTATGGTTCATCGGAAGATAAATATTTTATGTGTTCAAAAAACTAAATGGGTTGGGGAGAAGGCCATGGAGATTAATAGTTTAGCTTTTAAACTTTGGTATTCAGGTAGAAGTCGAATTATAAATAGCGTAAGTGTGATTATAGATAAAAGTGTGAAAGATAATGTTATAAATATTAATAGATGTGGAGATAGAATTATAGCTTTAAAGATTATTATTGATACTAAGATTATCAATGTTATAAGTGTTTATGCTCCTCAAGTAGGTTTGGATGTAGGCTTAAAAGAAAATTTTGGAATGAATTAGAGAGATTAATACAAAAGATATCTCTTGAAGAAAAAGTATTTATTAGAGGAGATTTAAATGGACATATTGGTAGAATGGTAGAAGATTTTAAAAGTATTCATGATGGTTATGAATTTAAAGTGACTAATGAAGATGGTTGGACTATATTAGAATTTTCTTTGGCCTATGATTTTGTAGTTGCTAATACTTAATTTAAAAAAAGAGATGAGCATATTATTACTTATAAAAATGGATCTAGTAAAACACAGATTGATTATTTTTTGATAAAAAAATAGATTGTGTAGATTGTAAAGATTGTAAGGTCATTCTATGTGAAAGTTTAACTACTCAACATCGATTATTAGTTTTAGATTTTAAGATGAAAGATAAAAAAAATCAAATTATTATCTTAAGATTATATGGGGGCACTTAAAGAATACTAATAAAAATATTTTTAAGAGCAAGCTATAAGAGCTTAGAATTTGGGATGTTCATAAGAAAGCTAATGTTATGTGGGAAAAGTACGAAGTGAAATTAAGCAAGTTGCTAAATATGTGCCTGGAGAATCAAAAGAAAAAGTTTCTTTTAATAAAAATAATTGCTAATGGAGTCAAAATGTGCAAGAAAAGATAAGAAATAAGAAACATTGTTTTAAAACTTGGTTTAGATGTAAAAACTCGAAGAATTGGAAAATATATAAAGTGGCTTGTAGAGATTCTAAGAAAGCAATATATGATGCAAAAATTTAGCTTTTAGTGATTTATATAATAGATTAGATACCAAAGAAGGTGAATGATGTATGTATAAGTTAGCCAATCAAAGAGATAAGATAAGTAAAGATCTAGTTCAAGTGAGGTGTATTAAGGATGGAAACCATAAAGTGCTTTTCTTAGAAAAGGATATTGAAAATAAGTGGATGAGGTATTTTAATAAACTCTTCAATGAAGGATTTAAAAATACAATTGATTTTAGCAACCTTAATACCCTAAACAAAAAATAGAGAATTTTATTTTATCATTTTATTAGTGAATCTGAAGCTAAAGAAGCTTTAAAAAATAAAATGTGGAAAAACAGTAGGACATGATGGTATGTAGATGGAAGTGTGGAAATGTTTAGGAGATTAAGGAATTTCTTGGCTTACAAATCTTTTTAATGTTATTTTAAAGACTAAAAAAATGTTAGATGAGTGGAGAAAGAGTTTGTTGGTTCATATATTTAAGAATAAAGGTGATGCACAAGAGTGTGCAAATTGTAGAAGAATTTAGTTAATGTGTCATACATTAAAATTATGGGAGAGAGTAATTGAGCATAGGTTACGATGTGATACAAAATTTTCTCACAATCAATATGGTTTCATGCTAGGTAGATCTACTATGGATGCTATACATTTGTTAAGAGGTTTGATGGAGAAGTATAGGGAAAGCAAGGATGATCATATATATTTGTTGATTTAGAAAGCTCATAATAAAGTTTGAAGAGATGTTCTTTGGAGAGTTCTAGAAACGAAAGGAGTTAATATTGGTAATATTCAAGTCATTAAGGATATGTATACTAGAGATGTTACTTGTGTCCAACACAAAGAGGATTGAAAAAATATTTTTCTATTTTAGTTGGATTACATCAAGGATCAACTTGAAGCCCGTATCTTTTTTGCTTTAGTTATGGATGTTCTTACTAGGCATTTACAGGAAGATGTACCTTGGTGTATGCTTTTTACTGATGACATTCTTCTTGTTGATAAGACTAGAGAGGTAGTCCAAGAGAAACTTGATTTATGGAGGTTAACCTTAGATTCTAAAGGGTTTCATTTAAGTAGATCTAAAACTGAATATATGGAGTGTAATTTTAGTTGTAAAAGTTATAGTGGTAGTGTTGTGATATTAGGTGAACAAGTCATTGAAAAGAGTGAGTGATTCAGATATTTAGTCTCTATTGTTCAAAATGATGGTGAAATAGATGGAGATGTTATTAGTAGAACTCAAGTTGGATGGTTGAAGTGGAGGAATGCCGGCTGTTGTGTGATAAATATCGCTTAAACTTAAGGAAAAATTTTATAAGATTGTGGTAAGACCTGCAATGATTTATGGTGTAGAATGTTGGCCAATGAAAGAGAAGCATACAACTAAGTTAAGTGTTGCACAGATGAGGATGCTCAGGTGGATGAGTGGCTATACTCTTAGAGATAAAATGTGAAATGAGTATGTTCAGGAAAAAGTTGGAGTAGCTCAAGTGGTAGATAAGATTATAGAGAGCCACCTTAGATGGTTTGGCCACATATAGCGTCGGCCATCTGATGACCCGGTTAGGAGAGTAGATGCATTAGATGTGCCTTATGTTAAGAAAGGTAGAGGTAGACCTAAAAAGACTTCATTAAGATGTATAAAAAAATGACCTTAGTATACTTAAATTAAATGAGAATTTGACACATAATAGGACACAATGGAGATGAACGATTCATGTACCTGACCCCACTTAGTGGGATAAAGGCTTGTTATTGTTGTAATGATCTGATTCTAACTAATTTTCTTTTAATGCATCATGAGCACATCCTGAATACTGAGGTTATATTTCAGCATTATTTTGGAAAAAGATAAGAAGATAGAATTTTAACAATCTATCAATTAGTATGAGGAGTTGTGTAGGGAGATGTAGTGTAATATGCATATCTCTGACAGTAGGTATAGGGACACTAGCATTCTAGGTACTTCATCATCAGTATAGCCAGATGGACCTGCGATGGATGTTGGTCCATCTTTTATGCCAGTGGTCAAGCCCTCTACATATACATTCATAGAGCTACCACAGTATTCATATCAAGAAGCTATGTGGACTCAATTTCACTCATGACAGGCACCAATCTCTCCTAGATATGGTCCTCTATCATTCCATATGACACCCGTATGGAGTGTACCACGGTTTCTCGCTCCCTACGCAAGCTTCAATTGATGTATCTGGTGTTACGCATCTGGGTTACTCATAACAACCTATCGAGCGGGTTGAAGAGGAGGAGCAACATCAAGAACATCATCTACGAGACCGCCACGACCACTAGCACATTCTTCGGTAGTGCGATTCTTCCAATACGTGCATCATCAACGATAGTCATCTGTACTATTATCTTTTATAGACATTTGATATTATTTAGTTGTAGTGGTACTTTGTATTAGGGTTATTTACATTGATTTATTGTTGTATGCTTATTATTTATTTATCTTTTGATGTTGGTTAGTATTTGTTTCTATTAAATGATTACTGTTGTAGACTCATATTATGTTATTTCTTGTTCATGTATGAACTATACCATTCTCAAGATAATATTAATAAGCTAGCTTAGTATATGTTTGCAAGGTAGAGAAGAAGATTATGGAATTTGCCAATATAACCAATAGGAGGTGAAATGATTATCCGAGCAAACTTGGGATCTTATGTTTTGCACCATGACAAACCAAAAAGAAGCAAACTCTGCAACTTGCCGGGCAAAATTTGTCGATGGTTGTAAATATCAAAGTTATAAAAAATTTCATTAGCTTTCCAACGATACCAAGAACGCTCAATTTTGATGCCATATGAGTCCGATACGACCTAAAAAGTGGGGCTGCATCAAAAGTTTCAGTTTTGCACGTTGAAAATCCGAGAAAACTCAAAAGCTGTGGCTTTCTGGGCAAGATTCCTCAAAGGTTATCAACATGAAAGTTATATAAAATTTAATTATCTTTCTAACGATATCAAGCAGGCTAAATTTCAACACTGGATAAGTCTAATATGGCCAAAAAAGTGGGGCTATCTTAAAATTTTTAGTTTTGCACACTGAAAATTTGAGCTAACACAAAAAATGAGGCTTGCCACGTGCGATTCGTCAAAGGTTGTCAACATAAAGGTTATAGAAAATTTTGTTATATTTCTAACGATACCAAATTCGACCGGATGAGTGTACATGACTAAAACAATGGGGCTACATCAATATTTTTTATTTTGTACCATGTAAATCCGAGATACAAAACCGCAGTACGGTGAGAGATTTGTTGAAGGTTGTCAACATAAAAGTTGTAGAAAATTTTGTTAGCTTTCCAACGATACCAAGCACGCTAAATTTAGATACCAGAAGAGTCCGATACGATAAAAAAAGTTGTGCTGCATCAATATTTTTAATTTTGCACCGTGTAAATCCGAGAATACCCAAAATGGCAGCTACCCGGGTGAGATTTGTCAAAGGTTGTCAATATGAAAGTTATAAAAATTTTTGTTAGCTTTTCAACGATTCCAAGTACACTAAATTTTGACATCTTATGAGTCCAATACGGCCTAAAACGTGGGGTTACATCAATATTTTTTTAAAAATAATTTTACTATAGCTAAACGGATGACTAGGCCTAAAATTAAAATTTTTTATGCCTAATTAGCTAAATTAATTTCTAATTATACCTAATATATATATATATATATATATATATAACTTTATTATTATTTTATTAATGACAAATATATATATATAGAGGCCGTTTTTAGGGAATTTTACATGCATAATGCACAATTCTTATGTATTTACAAGTATACTATCCTTTTTTTGTGCATGAAAAGGTATATTTCATAAAAATCAATAATGATATTATTTTGATGTAATACTAAAGATTTAAATTATATATATAAATTTTAAATTTAGATGTTAGATATCTAAATATATAAAAATTGCAGGTGTGTAAATATTTTATGAATAATTCTATTTATTTATATCATTTTGGAGAAATAGAGCGATTATTAGTGTAAAATTATACGACTAGTGAAAAAATAATTACAATAAAGTATCTTAAAATAATATAATTTTATCATAAATAGTAAATTTTTTTTGAATAAATAAGTTTTAATCTTCCTCCAATTTCATTAACTGGATCGTTAGTTTTCAGATCTATTACTATAAATCTGGTCTTAGGCCTTCTTTGCGAAAGTTTTAACGCAACTAATAAAATTTATGCGTAAATTAAAATATTATTGAGTATTTGATACTTATAAGTAAAATAAAATATAAATTTATATAATATTACTGCAAGAGAATATGAATTAAATTAATTGATTATCAATTTTTTATATAGTGTTGTAATATAGTGCGAAAGTTTTAACGCAATTATTTTGTACCATTTTAAAATAATCTACTATATTTTTTCAAAAAGTCCTTGATGATAAAAGTGAAATAATACCACTTTCACACAGAATCACATTGAGAAATTAGGAAGTTTAGTGGCTCACATCTAATCTAAATAAATAACTAAAACATATCAGATAAAAAACTCGAAGCAAGAAACATTGGCTAGAAATAAATTTCTTTTGAAATTATAGTATATTGAAATCTAATAAGAAGAATTAATATTAATTATATTATCATAAATATATCATATTAATATTTTATAATATTAGTATGATAATTTAATTTTTCTTTTTATTATAATATGACAATGATCATATTAGAAAAATATTAAGGGATTATTTTTAAAATAGGCTTAGTATTAATCTTAATTAGGTATTTAGGTATCAAAAAATTTATTTATGAAAATAGGCAGTTGTCTAATAGACGGTATGGCCAATGACGCGTCGTATCGTCCGATGGACGACAAGCGAAGGAACAGTAAGAGAGAGAGAGAGAGAGAGAGAGAGAGAGAGAGAGAGAAGAGAGAGAGGAGCGCAGTTTTTTTTGTTTTGCTTTCGGTAGGAGAGAGAGAGAGAGAGGTTTAATAAATTTTTTTAATTAATATAATTATTTAAAATATTTAAAATATATAATTTAAAAATATTTTTTATAAAATATTTAATAACTAAATATTTATATATTTAGTTATTAATTAATTATTATATATATATAATTAAATATATAATTTAAAATATTTTAATTATATATATAAATTTAGAAATTTATTTAATAATTTTGTTAATTAATATAATTATTTAAAATATATAATTTTTTTAATTTTTTGTTAATATATAATTTAAAAATAATTAAAATATATAAATAAATAATTTTTAATAAATAAATAAAGAAAGAAATAAATTATATAAATATTTTATAAATTATATAAATAAAGTAATTATATATATATATATATAAATTTATTTAGTTATTTATGTATTTAAATTATATAAATATTTTTAAGTTATATAAATAATTTAAAAATATTTAAAATATATAAATAAATAATTAGTTATTTATTTAATTAGTTATTTATTTATTTAAAAATATTTATTTATTTAAAATATATAATTAGTTAAATAAAAAAAATAAAATTGAAATTATATAAATAAAAAGATATTTATATATTTATAAAATATTTAGTTATTTATATATTTATTTATTTTATATAAAGCCAATAAATTATATAAATATTTTATAAATTTTATAAATAAAGTAATTATATATATTTATAAATTTATTTAGTTATTTATTATATATAATTTTTTATTTATAAAATTTATAAAATTTATATAATTTATTATTATATAAATAAATAATTAAATAACTAAATATTTTAAAAATATAAATATCTTAATTTATATAATTTAAATTTTTTTATTTATTTATATATAATATATTTTAAATAAATAAATATAAATAAATAAATAATATAAATAAATAATATATTTTATATATTTTAAATATTTTAAATTATTTATATAAAAAAAAAATATTTTATAATAAATATAAAATAACTATAAATTTTAATATATATAATATAATAAATATAAATTAAATAATAATATTTAATTAAATATAATAAAATATAATAATAAAAATATAAAAAATAAAAATATATTATATATTTATAATATATAAATAACAAATATGTAATATATTGCTTTTTTTTATATTTATATTATTTATATAATTTTTTTCTTTTCTTTATTTATATAAAATTATTTTTATATTTAATTATTTTTAAATTATATATTAACAAAAAATTAATAAAAAATTATATATTTTAAATAATTATATTAATTAACAAAATTATTTCTAAATTTATATATATAATTAAAATATTTTAAATTATATATTTAATTATATATATATAATAATTAATTAATAACTAAATATATAAATATTTAGTTATTAA
The DNA here is from genome assembly GCA_021442155.1 of Cymbidium sinense. Classification (NCBI taxonomy): domain Eukaryota; kingdom Viridiplantae; phylum Streptophyta; class Magnoliopsida; order Asparagales; family Orchidaceae; genus Cymbidium; species Cymbidium sinense. Next base: position 107,470,231 of record CM038229.1, read on the forward strand.
ATATTTTATAAAAAATATTTTAAATTATATATTTTAAATATTTTAAATAATTATATTAATTAAAAATTTATTAAAACCCCGCTCTCTCTCTCTCTCTCTCACCGAAAGCAAAAAAACAAAAAAAAAAGCATCTCTCTCTCTCTCTCTCTCTCTCTCTCTCTCTCTCTCGCCTATCGAAAGCAAAATCCTTCACTAGGTATTCATCATTGTTACCGTCAGATGACGACTAGCCTATTTTCATAAATTTTTTTTTGATGTCTAAACACCTAATTAAGATTAACACTAAGCTTATTTTAAAAATAATCCCAAATATTAATTACATGCACTTAGTGCGCTCTCAATTTTACGTTAGTACAAATAAATTTTAAAACATAGAGTTTTTATGTTCTTCTTTTTTTAAAAAAAAATTATGATATCTTCAATGCCTTGTAATTATATATGTAATAACCTTAGTAGAATTAAAAAATAATTTTGTACTCAATAAGAATTACATTGATGCAAGAAATAACAAAAATAATTCCAATATATGATTAGTGAAATCTTAAATTGTTGCAAACATTGTAGATTCTAAAACATCATAATCACAGGAGAACTACATTGAATGAAATAATTTTAATATTGTACAAAAAAATTGAATTGAATAATATATCAGTTAGCTTTTAAATAGCTCAAAATGTCTTGTTGACATTTAAGTTGATTATTGTTGCTTTGATTTAGGATTATTTAAATGAGATTTAATTGGAGTTATTTCAAATTGATTTTTGACTTATATTAGTTTTGGTTCATGATTTAGTTTGGATTTAAGTCTTGATGGATTTGCTTTATGTTTGAACTGATTTGATTAGGTTAAGGGCTATGGTTGATTTGTTTAGCTTGATTTTAGCCTAAGGAAACTTGGGTTGGTTTTGGGATCCACTAGACAAATAGAATTATCATTAGGTTTTAATTCATGAGTCTTGGGTTTGGGTTTGATGCCCCTCAATCATTAAAAGTGTCTTGGGCCTCTAGGTGAATAAGCCTTAGTGTTTAGATAAAAATCTTAAGGCTAAAGGAGATAAGCGTAAACATCACTAAAAGTGAGTTCAACAATTATGTGTATTAAGATAAATAAAATTAAAGGTGAAAGTCACATTAGTATTTTGGATAGTTTTCGACAGGCTATAAAAGATCAATGGGGGAGGTGTGGAGCAAATTGTTTTTATTGATAGGAGATTTTATGGAGTTGTCACTCCTCACATGTAGGTTTAGGTCTTCTACTTAGGTTTCTCCCCTTGTCAACAGTCAATTTATTCATGGGAGGGTTATTGGGCCAAAGATGTTAAGAGTGTGAGATGGATTCACATATAGAGTATTTGAAGGGTTGCCAATCATATTGGTTGGAGGATTTAAGTTTTTAACTAGAACATTAATGCAAATCTTTCCTGCTAGAAAGAAATTTTCAATTTCAATGTAAATCCTAGAAAGGTCGATAGCTTTATTGGCCATGGTGTCCAAGAAGGGATCCAATTTTACTAATTATTCCATGAGTCTTTGATTTGGGTTTGGCATCCCCTCAGTCATTAGAAATTTCTTGGGACTCTATGTGAAGAAGTCTTAGTGCCTAGATAAAAACCCTAAGGCTAAAGGAGATCAACATAAATCTCACTAAATGTGAATTCAACAACATTTGTATTATGAGCAATAAAATTAGAGGTCAAAATCTCATTAGTGTTTTGGATAACTATTGACATTGAAGCTGGGTTTATGGCTAGAATTATCACGGGCTATAAAAGGTAAATGAGAGAGGTGTGGACTATGTTGTTTCTATTGATATGATATTTTACTGAGGTGTCATGCCTTGCATGCAGGTTTGGGTCTCCCCTGACAATATTCAGTTTATTTATCAAAGGGTTACTAGAGCAAAGATGTGAAGAGTGTTAGATAGCTTTGCATCCGGAGCTTTTGGAGGGTTTCCAGTCATATTGGATGTAAAGATTTAAATTTTTACCTAGAACATTAATGCAAATCTCATATAAGAAAGAGAAATTTTCAATTTCAACGTAAATCCTAGCAAAGGTTGGCCTAGCTTTATTGGTTGTAAGGTTGTCCATGTCAAAAGGGGATCCAATTTTACTATCTTAAAAATACCAATTGGCTTCCAACAACATAGAGGAATGGCCATGATTTTTATCCATAAAGGAAAAGAGGAAAGTTCGTGAGGAAGATAGGGAGACCATTTCTTTAGAATAAAGGGCTTTTCAAAGATAAACCAAGGACACCCGCTCAATAAAAAATTGAAATCATTAGTTTTTGAGAATTTAGACAAGAAAAATCCTTAAATAAAAAAAAAAACTAACAAAAGTATCTTAATCTTCCTTTTTTTACCGAGAGGAGAAATTCATAGTAGACATTTACCACCAAAATAGGCAACTAAACATAGCTTCCAATCTTTAGAACCCTCATGCACTTCTTCATCTTAAAACAAAATAGTACCATCACCATGAGGCATAGAAGAAATAAAAAAATCACTTGAGGAAGAGGTCTGAGTGGAGACTATATTCTTCCAATTAGAGGGAGGAAGGCAAGTCCCCTCGGTATCTTTGTTGAAAATCATAATAGAGTTGCTAGTGTAGTTGACTCAACAGTCTCTACTATCAACAAAAGTGAATGAAAACATTTTGATGAAAGGAAGCTTAATGGAAGGGATGAGGAGGAGAGGCCCATTGTAGAAGAGGACATGGATGGAGAGCTCAATCTCATCATGGATGTGTGCAAGGAATACTTAGTAGAACAACCATCCAGTTCCATCAAAGTAATCCTTGTGGATACTTTCGATCCTCTTAAAACCAAAGAAGGTTGGGATATTTCCTTATGCCGAACCTCTAAAAAAATAATTTCTAAAATCAAAAAACTTTTTCTGCAGGTGTTTGACTCAACTCAAACCTTCAACATCAAAGAGGTTTGCTAATTATGAAGGACAACTCGGGGAGGGTGGAAGCCACCAACAGCAACAACAACATCCTTCACTTTCCTGTGATAGATCCATAGGGCAACCACCATCTGAGTCTAGCACTCCTTCCACTGTTATAGCTACTACCACCTGGATTAGCTCCTCAAGCTCAAGTAAGAGGATTCTATCATCGGATGAAGACCAAACCCCTCATCCCTCTTACTTTACTTGATTTCTACTATGTACCTTTGCCAAAATTAAAGAAATCAACTAGGAAAATTTGATTCCATTTACATCTTTGCCACATCTGATGATCTCATTAATTTCATTCCAATTGAAAGATCTCCAAGTCAAAATAATAATAACTCAAACAATTTTGATCAATCCCAATCTAATTCAGAAATTGATTTTCCTTTTCTGAATCATCAGGGTTCACCTCTTGAGATTGATTTGGATTCATCCAACTCTGATGATCCTTTAGGAGAAGCTATAGGTATACCCGATGAGCATGTAGAACTTACCATAAATCACTCATTCCAAGAAGTCACCGAAGTCAACCTCCGCAGTGGCAAAGTTCTACCTCCTGGGGTAGCACCTCAGGATAAGGGTAAGCAGGTCATTAGTTCTAGTAAGCAAATAACCCCTCCATAAGATGCATCACCTATGGATATGCTCTTAGAAGACTAGCCCAAAGTTGACTACAACATCCTTACACACCTTAGAAATTTTTCAATTAATTTAAGCATATATGTTGCCCTTGTCTTATCCAAAGATGCGAGGGAGTCATTAATCAAAGCTTTGCTTAATCCAGAGATATGCTTAGCTTAGCTGATCACTACTAGAGAGGAAGCATACTACTTGAAGGAAATCATTGGAGTAATATTTATAGATGAAGAACTACTTCTAGGAATGATCTAGCACAATCATCCCTTCTATATTACAGTGGATGTTGGTAGATTCAGGCTATCCAGAGTTTTGGTTGATCTGGGTGTATCAGTCAATATTATGAGTTTAAGAACCCTTGCCTACTTGAGGATTAATATCTCTAAACTCTAAATAGAGAGGATGATGTTGAAAGGATTCAATGAACAAGGTGAGAGGGCCTCAAGCTCTATAGTGTTGCCCTTAGAGATAGATGATTGGAAGATTGAAGCCAAGTTTCACATAATAGATTCAGAAACATCTTTCAGTGCTTTTATTTGGGAGAGCATGGATGCACAAAAATAACACAGTTTCATCCTCTTTATATCAGTGCATCAAGTTCCTAAGAGGTGGAATTGAGTATTGTGTCAAAGGAGATCTCAAACTATTTGTAGTTCATGAGGTCAGGATATATGAAGAAATAGGCGACTTTCCCACTTCGGTGAATGGCTTATTACACATTATAAATTAAAACTAAGTTTAGGTTCACTTTAAATGTTTTTATTCAATATGAAAGGCATATTAAGATTAATTTGATGAACTACTAACACATGACAAAATTCACAATATTCCTTTCCATCACATGTAACATGCACATGATTGAATCTTAAGTATAACTAATACATGCAATATATTTCTTTTAACACATTTTAAATAAAAGATGCATATATGTATTTTTGTAGAAAATAGGATTTTCACTCATTAGCTAAATGCACACTCAAGTGTATAAAAGTATTATGCAAGTATTTCACCATTGTTAACTAGGGGAGTGAGGTAAAGACCTCCTTGAGGCTACTTAAAGCTGTGCATCTCCGGAATGTCCAGACTAGATATACCCGCTATTCTTAAATACACATGAATGTACAAATGACTACAATAATGGAAAATCATGCAAAAGTTGTATCTTTCTTAATTGAATTTATTTATACATATGAGTTAAAGTTTTATTCAAATTCTAATATAGAAATGTGTAAGGATGAATGCAAAATTGTATCTTTCTTTTTAAATAGTCTATACACTTATGAATGTTCAAACTTATGCAAATCTATATGTGAATTAAAGAAAGAGAACTCCACATCATATGTTTAAACTAGAACACATGCAAGCTTACATACTTATGACTAATATCACTCCAAATATTGTAATTGATTTATAAGCTTTTGAAAATAATTTTGATTTAATAGTGATAATAGCCACACATTATAAATTAAGTTCAACACATGCAAGCTCAACATAAAGAAAAGTTCATTTGATTTAATTAATTTTTGAAAGCATGAATGCATGGAACCGTATGACACACATCATTTAATATGATTGTAAAGGAATAATAAGACATAAAACACATATTTCATTCAATCAAACTAATTCCTAAGGACAATCATATCAATTACAATCATTTATAATAAACCAAAGTTTATTATTAAGTTAGTTTTGGATGTTTGATTTGATTTAAAGAAGAGAGGAGAGTCAATCATTTGCTGCTCCTAATCCATTCCCATGTTTGTTGATTAATTTGGTTTAATGAAGAAATTAAGTTGATTTTATGGATTAATTAAGTTGTATATGAATTAAATCAATTAATTAACTTACCTATGTTACCTTAAAGTAATTAACAATTAATTATGAGCCAACATGATATGCACATGAAAAAATTTAAATCAGCAATGACCCTAAGAAATAAAAGGCCTAATGCAATTGGCTCAAATTAGTGGTTAATTAGATTAAAGAACTTATTACTATACTTATGGCTTCCCACACATGTAGTTAGCCATAATTTTCTTAAATAGCTTTAGGTTTAAAACACCTAAAGATCTACCCAAGAAACTTAATTAGATGAGTTCTAGAATGATTATGATTTTAATTTGATTAATTAAGCCATTTTAATTAATGAATTAAACCATTAATCTCAAATTAATTAATTTCCATTCAAATGAAATGAACTTAGAGTAAAGATTAAGAAAGAGACCCAATCTCATTCCCTATGCTCATTCATTGTATCCAAATGATTAGCAAGCTTAATTAATGGTTTTCTTACTATTTAGAATGTTAATTAATCACCTAATTAATTAAAATAGTAATTAAGGCTAAGACAATCAATTTCTCTAATTAACCAAGCAATAAATCCAAAAAAAGTTATGGGATACAGGGGTCATCCCATTAATCAACCTCAAAAAGTTTGGAATTAACTACTTGGGTAATTATGGATTAATTATGCTAATTAAGCATTTCATTAAACCCAAATTAAGTCTTAATTACCATTCATAATCAATTGAGATTATTTTTATTAAATTCTTCTCTGAAATACCTTCAAAATGAATATTTGTATTTTTCTATATGATTTATATGATTTTTTCAAAGTTTTAGTTGATTTAAGTGATTTTCCATGATTTTATAAAGTCCATTAATTTATTTTCTATTTCAACTTCAATGCAATATCCAATCTAGTCCTTTTGACTTGAAATTTTATGGTGGTGCATTTTAACTTCAATCTCAAAATTTCAAATCAATATGATGTATTTTTTTTGGTTTAATTAATGAAATTTAATTTTACTAAAACTTAAATTAAGCTCAAACTATTAAGTAAAATTTGGGAATTTTGGTTTTGGATTCTCCTCAAAAAGACAAATCCAATGAGCCCTTCTTTGTAATTTTAATTAAATATTTTATTTTCTATGAATTTTTGAATATTTAGGCAATTTAAATAATTTTTAAAATTAAAATAGGATTTCCCACTTAAACCAATTCAGACGATGCGGTTACGGCGACGCCACGCGTGACCTCCGAGCGGTGCCGCGATGGTGCCACATGGTTGGGTAGCTTGTGTGCGCATCGACAAATGGCGAGAATGCGTGGGGAAAAGGATTATGATGCATTGATCATTTTGGACCTTCCGATCAAGGATCAGCCGGTCTAGATCATTCTACATGATCCACATGATCTGAGCCGCGCCATCGGCCAATCAAAACTGCATGATCCACACGATCTGAGCAGTCCGTCTCCCTGAATCAGAGATTGGATGGCTGACGAATTATCCGATAGATGGATGAATAGAAACACTGTTCTAGAGCTTCTTTTCACAATTTTGAGCAAAATTTCATCCGAATAAGCTTAATTTTGGGTCAATTTTCATTGTAAAACCTCTCGATTCATATGGAGATTATGTAAAATAAAAATGCAAGATTTATCTAAGGAAAATTTCTAAGATCATGCAAAAACAATCATAAATAACAGATCGTATTACTAACTAAAGTTTGGTGAAATTGCCTCACCAGGGATGGTTTATGTCAGCTGTGAAGATTCGAGTGAGCTCCAGGGTGTGTGAGGGAGCTTTGGAATAAGTTTGAACCTTTGCCTCCATTTGAAATGTCATCTTCACTAATGGCTGCCACCTCTTCATCAAAAAATCTTCAGTTTGATGTTTTTTTTTTACTCAAATTGAGTGGGGGAAGGTTGCTCCTTGTTTGGGAAGCACATGTGTGAGCTATTAGAATGAGGCTCTCCTTTCAAAGGGATGGCATAATTTTTCTATTAGGGAAGATGGGGAGGTGGTTGGGTGGTGATGGCTTGATTGAGGACTTTGGATTTAGCTCCAAAGCCTTCTTTTTGAGCTGTAGGATTAGCTCCATTGAATGCAAAGGATAAGAGGATTGGACTTTGCTCCATTTGCGTAAGATCACATGTGGGATGTTATTTCCAAGAGGGATTACCTTGGGTTTGGCTCTAATTGGGTTTGGACTGATCCCAAGTGGGTTTGGGTTGGGTTTGATCAGTTCCCAAGGGGTCATGGCTTAGTTTCAAGGGATTTGGCTCAATTTTGGGTCACATGGGTCACATTGGATCATGTTGGGTTAGGTTGATTGATTGGTCAAATTGGATCAAACTAAGGCTTAGGTTAGGTTCAAATAATATTTTGAAGTATTTTAGTATGATCAATTTGATTTAATTTAGCATAGGATTGATTTTGGCTCATTTGGAATCAAATGGGTCAAATGGGTCAAGTTGATCAATTTGACCAAAATTGGCCAAATTGGCTTGGGTTATGGGTTGATTCATGTTCAATTGACTAATTGAAGATGAATGTAGTCTTTGGTTTGATTCAATTTGGATTTAATTTGAATTTAGGCTAAATTGACCCTTTAGGTCAAATTGGGCTAAATTGCTCAATTGGGTCCAATTAATCAAATTGGGTTCAATTATGGCTTTGATCAAGTTCAATAATCAATTTGGAATGAACTCAAGCCATTGGTTACAATCAATTTATGTTAGATCAGGATTTGACCCAATTTAGTCTTTTAGGCCAATTTGGGTCAACTTGGGTCAAATGGTCAATTGGGCTTGGTTTGGCTCAATTGGTGGTCAAGTCATGTTCAAATATTGATTTTAAGTTGATTTGAATCATTGGTTTCAATTAATTTGATGTAAAATGAGTTTTGGTTAGTTTTGGTTCATTTGGGATAAAGAGTTGACTTAGTCAGGTGATTAAGTTGACTTAGTTTGACTCAATTGATTACAATTGATCATCCTAAGGTGATCAACAATCATGGTGGAAGATTTTTGTGAGCTTAGTTCAATCCAATTTGGGTTGGATTGGAAGTTGGCTCAAATGGATCCTTTAGGTCACTTTGGGTCAAGTGGACCTAAGTTGGTCAATTGGTTTGGTTTTGGCTTGATTTAGGTTTAGTTGGACTTATATGTGAGCCTAGGATTGAAATATAAGTCCAACTATAATCAATTTGGAGTCCAATAAGTTTTGGCTCAATTAAAAGTTTCAAGTCAAAAGGGAGAAGTTGGGCTTGACTTGGGTTGACTTGAATTTGATTTGATGATTATAGGTTTTATTTATATTTGGATAGATAATTGAAGGAATGATTGATTCAAGAGAAAATCCATTGGTTTTGACTTGATTTGGATAGAATTTGGCTAAGTCCAAAGAATTGGATCAAAGGGCTTAGATTGGGTTTTGATTTGATTTTGAATTTAGTTTTTGTCATTTGAATTTAGATTTTATTTATATTTATGAATATAAATGAAGGAATAATTGAATTATAAGAAAATTGATTAAGTTTGGATTGGTTTAAGGCTGATTTGGTTAAGCACATGGAGGTAGGTCCATCTTGCTTAAAAGGGGTTTTGGTTTGGTTTGATTTAGTTTGATTTAGTTTTAACCATTTGAATATGGATTTTATTTATATTTGTGAATATAAATTAAGGGATAATTGATTTATAAAAAATGAATTAAATTTGATTAGATTTAAATGGAGTTTTGGCTAAGCTTATGAAGGTGGTTCATATGGCTTAAGAAGGGTCTTGGGATTTGAATTTGATTTTGGGTTTCAATTTTTTGGTTTCAAATTTGGAATTTGATTTAGAATTTAAATTTGAATTTGAGATTTCATTTAAGATTTGAATCTGAGTTTGATTTGAGAAGGTGCATATGGATTGGGTTTAGGCTATAGGATATGTGATTTTCTTAAGTCCTAAGGCGCGGCCTAATCTTATGATTAACCCTTCTAAGTCTCTAGGCTTAGGTTAAGTGTTCACCTAATCACTAGAAGTGTGTCTTAAGGAGCTCTTGTGTCTAGAAGAGTCTAAGTTTAGAAAAGGAGGTTGAGAGCTCACTCCAAAAGTGAGGTCAACACTACTCTTGAGTTGAGATAAGACCCCTAGAGGCACTCACTCAGTAGTCACTTTAGGTCTGGTTCAATTTGTTATGCCATCAACTAGTCACCCCAACTGCTAATTCTACTTTGGAATATGTAAATCCTCATGGTTTCTTCCTAGCACAGGCATTGTGCATCGATGGGAAACCCATAGGTCATGTAGTCCTACCCTTCGGCCGGTAGACTACCCATTTGGACTGGTAAATCTAAGATAGGCCTAGGCTAACATAGGCCCTTCTTAGTTGGTCATCTGGCCCGGCGGTCCAAATTCAAATAAAATCAATCATGAATACTCTTGAGTTGAGATAAGACCTCTAGAGGCACTCACTTAGTAGTCACTTTAGATCGGGTTTGATTTATTGTGCCATCAACAAGTCACCTCAATGACTGATTCCACTTCGGAAGTTGTAAGTCCCCATGCTTTCGCACGCAGTCATTATACATAGAAACCACTAGGTTGGAGTCCTACCCCGGTAGATGCCCCTTTGGACAAGTAAATCTAAGATAGGCCTAGGCTTATATAGCCCTTTTTAAGTGTAGTCCATCACAACCGATAGGGTCCAAATCAAATCAAATTAAGAAATCAAATCAAATTAATCTCCCTAGTGGAGTCAAATCAAAACCAAATTAAATTCAATCAATCAAAATCAAACTAAATTAACAAACTAAATTAAACAAATCCAAACATGTATCCCCAACAGATCTCCCTTCCATAAATCAAACCAAATCAAAAAAATTCAATCAAATATCAATCCCCAATGGATTATTCCCAAAGTAAATCAAATGAACTCAATGAAACCTCTATCCCTGGAGGATTTCCCTCTCTATGCCATCGACATAAATTGATCCCTAAATCCAAACCAATTCATGTGAGATTCCCAAGCAGATCTCTCTTCATTTCCTTGACATGAAATCAATCTTCAACCAATTCAACCAAATCTTCTTGGCTGTCGTATGCCCATGGCATGAGATGAGTTCCATTGTATTAAGATTGTGATTATATCTACCTCTTGGCTTAGGTATAGATAGTTTTTGTTAGCACCTGTAATCCTTTTGGACACTATTGATCATCTTGGTCAAAGTCAATACGTGCGGTGTGCTTGCCAGTTACACCACACTTATTGGGAGTCCTTTTGTTGACCTCACTTTTGGAGTGAGGATTCAATCTTCTCATCTTAGACTAGGAGCCTTCTAGACACTAGGATCTTCTTAGTCATAGAACATTTCTAGTGACTAAGTGAATGCTTAACTCAAATCTAGAGACTTAAGAGGACTTGCTATAGGTTTAGGTTATGTCTTAGGATCTAAAAGTAACCTACCCACCCTATTGCCTAAACCAAGACTCAAGCCTATCCCCAATCCTCAAACCAAACCTCAAATTAATCTAATCCAATCCAATTGAATCATATCCAAGTGTGGTGTTTATTTTTGATATGTGAATGGGGGACACCACACAGATCTGAGGGTGCATATATTGAAGTGATCATGTACGATATTAAGGAATGATGCACTATCTCGATAGATGAAAATCACCACCCTATAATAGATCTAATCACCTAATAAGGACTCCTAAGGCATGATGGGTCTTCAAATATACCAGAGATTTTTCCCCTATTTTACATGGATGAATAAAGTAGGCGGGTTCTAAAGTTCTATGGCAAGCCCCATAGTTAATTACATCCTAAGAAGTGAATTCTTAGAATACTCAATTAAAGTAGGCAATTATTGTCTCCAAAGATTTCAAAGATAATACTATCAAGAAATTAGTTATATTGGAAAATCAAATGGGATGGATCAAAAGGAGAGAGACTTATTATCGAAGTCAAAGGAGATGGGTAGGGAATGCACATGATACTAGAAAACCTAGTGAGCATTCCAACATATCCTATAATTGGGCTTTATATGTTTGAACTTGAAGAGATTTATTTATTTGAGTTAAAATTTTATTACAAAGCTAAGACTTATAATCCAACAACACAATATTATAAAAATGTCTAAGAGGTGAGGATTTATGCTTATAGAAGGATAACCACCGGATCCTAAATCTAGGAGCTTTAGTAAGAGCTAAAGCATGACCTAAATCTAAATGAAAATGGTATAAGGTTTACCTCCACAAGAGAGAAAACCACATGACCGGAACTTATAACGCTGAGTGGAACTAACTCCTCCTATGCTTTAAAATTACAAGTCATATGATTTTGCAAGATAGTTAGGTTGTTATTATTTAGAAAGAAACTAAAGTCCTTAAACCCACTCCCTAAGAGACTAGAGCATGAGTGGTATGAGTAATGACTTAGTCTAATGCAAATCTTTTCAAATTTTATTTGATTTTGGACTCTTCATTTTGACAAAGGCCATAGATTTTTTTATATGTCTAAATGCATGATGAAATGAGTTATTGGCTAAATAGAGAAAGAGATGTTTTCCACCACGTAGGAGACCCTCAAAGGTCAAGTCTTCCCAATCATGCAAGGATGGAAACCTCTCTTTACAAGAGTGAAATAATATGATGCATGATATTAAACATACAACATTCAACTAAGGGTTACTAAATCTTTAATTATCTTGATTTAATGCCTAGGCTTTATATGAGGTTATGAGTTATTTAGAAAATTTAGTTATGAGTTGTAGTTGGGGTAGAAAAATTTATTTTTCCTAAGAGCCTAATCAATCCACACATTAAATCATCATTCATAAAGAAACTATGAAGAGGCATGCCATTTCTATTGCACAATTTAAACATAATCATCAAACAATTTTATAAATCTAATACAAAAGAATAAAAGGATGGTCTACCACCAGACAACTAAAAGAGAAAATGGGTAGCCGAGCTCTACCCTTATACAACCTAGTGTATGAAAGAATAATTATGATTTATAAATTAATAAATTCTATGAGGATCTTCATATCTTCATTTCTTCATATCTCCTTCATTTCTTCATTTAGGTTTGCTTACTTTAAAGGCATCACAGGGCCTCCCAGGATAAAACCTTCTAGCCACTGCTCATCCTAATCCCCCATAACACTAATCCTAATTCCTAATACAAAATTACATTAAAAATAAGAAAAGTAAATCTAACTACACCTACAAAATAAGTGTTAGCTAAACACACCATACAACCCAAGCAATTATATGAATAATTTGGACTTAGCACCCTACACATGGGTAACCAAGCCACCTGTCCTAATTTAGATTATGCTTAGGGGTTAAGCAACCTGTAAAAGAGAGCATTTATATTTATTTTAAGCACCCCTTAATCTTGCAAAAAAAAATATGATTAGCTCATGGCCTACCATCCAGTCTACAAAGCATACACCCTATCATCTAGTCTAAAATTATACATCATAAAATCAAACATACATCACTCCATGCACCACCTTAACATAAAACTAGAAGTACTGACTTAATTCTAAAGTGTTTGTATTAAGGCTTATGTGGTATGACTTAACTAGGCTTTGTCATGATTTTTTAAGTTTGAAAGGATTTCATTATAAAGGATGGTTTCACTTTAAGTGACTTAATTGATTTGAGAATTTTACTTAATATTTTCTTTTGTTCCATTTACACTAACAACTAAGTGTTATAAAGAGAAGAAAAGAGAGGATTACTCTCTTTATCCCTACTTAAGTCACTTCTAAAGCAAATTAATTAATCAATTCTCTTTAATGAATGGCTTATTACATATTTTAATTAATCCTAAGTTTAGGTTCACTTTAAATAATCTATTCAATAAGAAAGGATCTTAAGATTAATTGAATAATTACTATTACATGACATATTCATTCATTTCTTTCCATCATACATGCAATATGTTTTTAACACATTTAAATGATGGATGTAAGCATATGTGTTTGAAATTTGGATGTTTCATTTGATTGAATCATTTTATCATGTTAATTTAAAGCTCTATCTAAATTCTTATATAGAAATACATAGGAATGAAATTAAATAAGTACATGTCACTGTTAAACTAGAGAAGTGTGGTAATCAAATGACCTCATTGGGGATAACTAAAGCCTCGTGTTCCCAAATGTCCAAACTATATACCCATTACATTCAAACTTATGTAAGCTTACACACATGAACATAAGAAAGAAAGCTTTAAATAATGTGATCAATTGATTCAGTCATTTGAACAAATATGAATGCATGTCTTTCTTAGTAGAAAAAGGGGGATTTTCATTCATTAGCTAAGTGCACATACAAGTGTATAAAAGTTTTAACTGGATACTTTGCCATTGTTAAACCAGGGAAGTGAGGTAATCAAATGACCTCCTTGGGGATAACTAAAGCCTCATATTCCCTGGATGTCTAGACTAGATATACCCAATACTCTTAAATAAACATGAATGTACAAGTAACTATAAGAGTCAAAAACCATGCTAGAGTTTTTTAAGATATTTATGCATATGGAACAAAGTCTTACCTAAATTCTAGAACATGTAAGAATGAAATCAAATGGTACATGTCATTGTTAAACTGGGAAGTGAGGTAATCAAATGAACTCCTTGGGCTAACTAAAGCCTCATTTCAGATGCCCTGATATACCACATATTCTTACACATAAATCACATGAATGAAAGAAAAGAAACTTTCATACACAATTTATAATCACATACATCTCCTATGTATTTATAACTAGCATTCATAGCATATAATCATTCATTTATAAGTTTTGGAAAATAGATTTGGATTTAATAATGATAATAGCCACATATATATTAATTTAAATCAACACATGCAAGCTTGACATAAAGGAAACATTTTTAATTAATTTTGAAAAAGAATGCATGAATCAAGTGGCATACAACATTTAATATGATTGGAAAGAAATAAAGGGACATGATTTCATTCAATCCAATTAATCTTAAAGACAATCATAATAAGCTTATTTAAATAAACCAAAATTTCTTAATGTTTAATTTCATGTTTGATTTGATTTAAGAAATGTGAGAAGGGTTTGCTAATCCTAATCTCATTCCATGTGTAATTTAATTTTATTTAATGAGAAGCAATTAGATTGATTTTATGGATTAATTATATTAAGGTGTATATTAAGTTAATTATTAAACCTACCTATGTTACCTTAAGATAATTAATTAAATGATTATGAGCCAATGTAATATGCAAATGAATTGAAAAATAAATAGCAATGCTCCTATGAAATGAAAGGGGCCTAATGTAATTAGCTCACAATAATTAATTAATTAAACTTAAGATACTCACTTAATTACTTATATGGTTTTCACATATGTGAGCTAACCATAATTTTATCAACCCTCTTAGGTTATTAAACACCTAAAGCTCTACCCATGAATCAATTAAGGAAATTGTAATGAAAAGCCCTTTAATTAGTTAATCAAGTTTAATCCATTAATCCATTTCTCTTAATTACCAAATTAATTGATTATCCTTTGAAATGAGGCTTAAGGGAAAAGGTTGGGAAAGAGGTCCCAACCTAATTCCATAAGCCTCTCATTCAAATAAACATGATTTGTATGATTTGAGTTTCAATTTAACTAATAAAATTTGCTAATTAATTAATTAGCATTTTGTTGAAAAGAAGATTAGGAAAATATTAGAGAGGCTCCAATCCAATTCCCCAAGTCTCCTACTATTCAACAGTGATTAAGGGGTTCAATTTATTGATTAATTATTATTCACATGTTTAATTATCACTTAATTAAGTTAAAAGAGTAATTAAAGCTTTAACAATCAATTTCCTCAATTAATCAACCAATAAATTCCAAGGAAAATAGGGGAGGCAGAGGTCATCCCATTAAACATTCTCAAAAAGTTTGAAATTGATTGGTTAGTTAATTAGAGAGTAATTAAGCTAATTAAAATTTAAATTAAACTAGAATTAAGCTAAAATTACTATTCAAAATTAATTAAGAATAATTTTAATGGATTCCCCTCTGAAATACCTTTAATATGAGCCATTATTTATATAATTTAGATTTTTCTATAATTAGTAATGAATTATTGAAGTTTAGCCTTAAAAATATATTAAATAACCTTAATTGAATCCTATCAACATGGCACTTTCCATGGTGCCATAAGATTATTTAAGTTGTCACATCGCGAATGACGGACGTGGGTATTGATCTCCGCCGTCATCAATCAACGACAGATCAAACTGGATGTAAGGAGAAAATATGGATCTAACATGATTTGATCAAATCCTTTTGCTCTAATCACATGAAATGGACGATCCATGATCCTCCATCGAGCAATTAATGAAGGGAGCCATTTGCCATGGATCATTTGATTCAAGCTCACTTGAGAGCTTAGATTCACTCCAAAATCAACCCACATCTTTACGTGAGGGATCCACAAGGATCTAATGGCTAGGATGGGCTCACATGCAAATTTCCTTCGAAAAGCTCCAACAAAATTTTCCTATTTCTACAATTTGAGCAATTATCTCACCAGAGCTCAAGACCTATGGAGGTAGCTTCATTAAGTAGAGAGGAGGCCCTATTGAGTAAGCAGTTTCACCCCCTTGGTTCGGATCCTTCTTTGGAGCTCAGTGGTGATCAAAGTCCTCCCTCTGGTGGCTTGGGAGCTTAGGAATTAACTTGGGTGGCTTCAATGATGTGTGTGGAAGGTGTGTGTAAGAGGAATTTAATTTTGGTTGAGAGATGAGCAAGCTTGGATCGGGATTCTCCCATTTTGGTTACACACAAGAAGAGGGAATCCCAAAGGAGGGATGCTGGATGGCTCTAGGGATTGCAAGGAGGTTTGAATTCAAGAAGCTCATGAATTGATGCATTTCTGATAATTGAGGGGTATACTCCGGGTGAGATGGACAGATGGCTTTATTTTTTTGGTCAGTCACGACCCATAATGGTCAGATCTATGTGGATGGATTGGGAGAAGTCATGAGGGAGGCTTGCTGATTTGGATAGATTGTCTTGCTTGATCCTTTGGTTTTGTTGCATGGGAGGTGAGTTAACTCACCTCCCTTGGTCCATGGTAAGTCTTAGCACCTTTTGCTAGAGGTTGGGGATCCCTCATTTGGAATAGTGAGGGCTGTTAAGGTGAAATGAAGAGTGGACTTTGCCATTTTTGAAAAATCCCACATGGGGAAGAGGATCCATGGAGGATTTGCATTGGACATGGCTTCAAATGGGTTTGGGCTTATTTTAGGTTGACCCAAGATGAGTTTGAGTTGGGTTTGGTCAGCCTCTAATGGGTCATGGGTAGGTTTCATGGGTTTTAGCTTCATTTGGTCAAATGGGTTCATTTTAGGTCATGTTGGGTTAAGTTAACCAATTATCCAAATTGGGTCAAACCAAGGCTTGGGTTAGGTATAAATGATGATTTGAAGAGTTTTAGTTCAAGAGGTTTCAATCGATCTGGCCTTGGTTTGATTTTAGCTCATTTGGATTCATATAGGTCAAATGGGTTAAGTTGACCAATTTGCCAAATCAGCCAAATTGGCTTGGGTTGGATGTTGGTTCATTTTCAATTGGTCAATTGAAAATGATTGTAGGCTTTGGTTTGAATCAATTTGGATTTTGTCCAATTTAACCCTTTAGGTCAATTTGAGATAGGTTGGGTCAAGTTGACCAATCAGTCAAATTGGGCCTAATCATGTCTTTGGTCACATTCAATAATCAATTTGGAATGAACTTATGATTTGATCCATTTTGGCCTTTTAGGCAAATTTGGGTCAACTTGGGTCAAATTTCCAATTGGACTTGGTTTGGCTCAATTGGGGGTCATGAGTTGGTGTGAATCAATGGTTTCAATCAATTTGGCATATGGTGGGTTTTGAATAGTTTAGGTTTCATTTGGGCTAAAGGTTGACTTGGTCAAAGTGGTTAGTTTGACCCAATTCAAAGCAATTAATCATCATAGGGTGATTGTTGATCATATGAGGCTTGGATGGGCTTGGTTCACCAATTTGGGTTGGATTAGAACTTGGCTCAAAAGGTCCTTTAGGCCACTTTGGTCAAGTACACCTAAATGGGTCAATTGGTTTGGTTTTGGCATGATTCATGAAGTTGAATATATGAGTTTATGATTAAAATATAAATTCAACTACAATCAATTTGGAGTCCAATGGATCTCGGCTCATTTGAGGTTTTCAAGCTAAAAGAGCTAACTTGGGCTTGACTTGGGTTGCCTTGAGTTTGGTTTGATGATTGTAGGTTTCATTTATATTTGGATAGATAATTGAAGGAATGATTGATTCAAGAGAAAACCCATTAGTTTTGGCATTTTATGTGGATTTAATTAAGTCCAAGAAATTAAGGGAAATTGGATTTTGGTTTGATTTTGGATTTGGTTTTGTTATTTTATTTATATTTCATTTATATTTATGAATATAAATGAAGATATAAATGATTCATGAGAAAATCACTTGAGTTTGGAGTGATTTGGAAGCAAATTTAACCAAGCTTAAGGATGTAGGTCAAAAGGGCTAAGAAGGAAAGCAATTTAATTTGATTTATTTTTGGCCATTTGAAGGTGGGTTTCATTTATATTTATGAATATAAATGAAGGAACAATTGATTTATAAATAAACCAATTGATTTTGGGTTGATTTGGGTTAAGATTTGGTTAAGCCCATGGAGGTAGGTCAATATGGCTTAAGAAGAGTTTTGGCTTGATTTGATTTAGTTTTATTTGGTTTTGGTCATCTGATATGGATTTCATTTTTATTTGTGAATATAAATGAAGGAATAATTGATTTGTAAAGAGAAAATTCAAGTTTGGGATAACTTAAGTGAAGATTTGGCTAAGCTTATGAGAATGGGTCATATGGCTTAGGATGTAATTTTGGAACTTGGATTTTATTTTTGGATTGAATCATTTGAATTTAGATTTGAATTGGAATTTGATATTTTGATTGAAGGATTGAATTGATGTTTGGGAAAATCAAATAAATTAGGATTTATTTGAACTTGGTTAAGGCAAAGGGCTTAGAAAGGGTTTCGAATTCAATCATAAGGTTCATGAAGAATTTTGAGCTTGAATTTGATCATGAGGTTGATTATGAGTCTTGGAATTTGGTTGGATTTCATTTGAATTTGAGTTTGATAAGAAGCATGGATTGAGTTTAGACTATAGGGCAAAGTTTCCTAAGTCCCTAAGGCAACCTATCCTATGGCTAACCTTCTAAGTCTAGGCTGTAAGTGTTCACCTAATCACTAGAAGTGTCTTAAGACTGGAGCTCTTAATGTCTATAAGAGTCCTACATCTATGATGAGGAAGAGAACTCACCCCAAAAGTGAGGTCAACAAAAGGACCCAATAGGTGATGTAATTGACAAGGCACACGCATATTGGCATTAAGATGATCAACATCAAAGGATTGCAAGCCAATGAAAATGATTTATCAAACTTGAGATGTAAACATAATCATGATCTAGTGCAGGTAATTTAACATGCCAAGGCATAATAGGAGGAGGAATCAGATTGAGTGCAAACCTTTCCACTAGGGAAGGGTCAAAGATCTATAGAGATAAGGTTTGATGATTACAAATATGATTTAGGGAAAGAAGATCCATTGGGGATTAGGATTTATAATTTGCTGGGGATGGGTACATGAACCTGCCACTAGGGAAGCATGTCTAGAATATCTTCTAGGGATAAGAATTTGATTTGGCTTGACTAAAAAAATTATGGTCTAGCCTCCACTAGGGGGACTAAATCAATTTGTGCCTCTCTGAGGAAAAATTTAATTTGATTTAATTAGTGGGCATCCACTGGGGGATGGGAATTTGATTTGATCTGATGTGGGGCTCCATTAAGGAGAAGATATGATTTGGTTTAATTGGAGTTGAGGGTATATCTAGTGGAGATATGAGCTCGGATCTACTGGGGAATAAGGTAGATTTGATTTATGGATTTCTTTATTTATGATTTGAATTATGGATTTCTTTATTTATGGGATCAGATATAATTTGTCAGGAGATAAATCGAGCATTTCTTCATAACTCCATGCAAAGTAGTCCTTAAACTCAGCTAATAGACTAATTAAGTTATTGGTTTCTTCTTCATTCAACAAGAAACCATGTATGTCAAATGGATCTTCTTGTCCTCTAATTTTTTTTTAAGAGTCATTGATGGTTGATCTGATCTTTTGAACTCACGGCATCTGATTCAAGCTCATTTGGGTCATTCAAGTTTCTAAATATATACCTCATCATAAGAGTTAGCATGATTTGAGAAAAACCTATCAGACCCCAAATGAGTGGTGATAACTAGGCAATGGTTGTCATCATCGACTAGACCCATTATGTCAAATCCAAGTCATGGCCTTGATTGAGAATATCTACTTTGGTTATCCCATAACTTTTCAAAGTAATCTGACCTATGTTTAGACCAAGTATGAGGGATTAATCTTCTTGCTAAGTTAAGAACACAAGGCGAATACCAATCAAAAGGCAATTATATTAAATCTTTATATGAATCATCCTCAAGTTAACACTTCTTGACTTGAGGATGATGCTCCCAACAAAAATCTCTTTGGCTTGACATCTGTGGATGACTTGGGGGCCTCCTTAACTGCTAAACCTTCAACTTTCTGGGAAGAAAGTGAGGTTAGAACTAAAGTTTCTAACTACTTCCTGACTATTTTATATAATAATATTTTCATCGCTGTTTGGCTCAAATGTCACCTCCAAAGGGATCCATTAAGGGCATGCTAACCACATGAGACTCATTCTCTAAACTAGACTTCCCATGTGGATAGGGGGTATCTAAGTTGAATATACCCTATTGGGTGGCTAATAGGGAGGAGGTTTTCCACTTCTGGAACTGCCTCTAGATCCGCCTCTTCCTCTACTTGGTATGGGATGAGTTATCCTACCCATGTATTTGTATGGAGGAATGAACTATAGGTGGAATCCAATATCTGGCTCTACTTCTTCCTCAGTGTCAGATTCTCGCTCACTTGTATTTTCATTTTTTTTCATTTTCCTTTTCTTTTTTTCTTTCTTTTCTTCTTTTCTTTTGTTTCTTTTTCTTTTGTTTTTAAACTTACACCAAGTTCATGAGAATAGGCTTTTTGATTTGGAGGAAGATAGTAGGCTGCATCCTCATATATCTCGACCTCTCTAATTGAGAATGGCTTCAAGTCTCCTTTGATAGAATACTCGATTCCACCTCTTCAGAATTTAATGCATTGATGTAAAGATGATGGAACCATGTTATTTCCATGTATCTAAGGCCTACTGAGCAAAGCAAAGAAAGATGTATTTGAATCGATTATGTAGAACTTGGCTTCTACCTTCAAGTCATCTATCTCAAATGGAAACACTATAGAGCCTAAAGCCCTCTTGCCTTTCTCATTGAATCCTCTCAACATCATCTGATCTCCTCAGAGTTAGGAGATGTCAATCCTCAAGTAGACAAGAGTCTTTAGACTCATAATGTTCACTGATGCACCCGGATGAACTAACACCATGGAGAGTTTGAATCTACCCATGTTTACTGTGAGGTAGAGGGGACGGTTGTGCTCTATTGTTCCCAAAAGAAGCTCTTCATCGATGAATGTAACTCCATGGGCTTCACTTGAATAGCATGCCTCCTCTCCAATAGCGATCAATTGAGCTAAGCATATTTCTTGATCAAGAAGAGCTTTGATCAATGACTCCCTCATTTCTTTGGATAAGATAAGGGCATATATACATTTAGTTTAGCTGGCAACTTTCTTAGGTGAGCAAGGATATTATCAACTGCAATCCTCCACAAGCATATCCATAGTGGAGCATCTTGTGGGGACTTCTTGATCACCAGAACCAATGACTTATTTACCCTTATCCGAGGTGCTACCCTAAAGGTAGAACTTTGCCAGTGGAGGTTGACTTCAATGACATGAGAAGGTTTAGTGGAAAGTTCTACCGCCATCGTGTTCTCCCTAGCCTATAGGATCATTAGAATCAGATGACTCCAAATCATTCTCAATGGGAAAACTCGAATGATTCAGGAATGGAAAATCCATTTCTAAATCAGAAGAGCAATGATCAAACTAGAGTTATTATTAATTAGACTTGAGTGCTATCTAAAGGAATAAACTCAAGAAGATCATTAGAAGTGATAAAGATGTAAGTGGAATCAACTTTTTTTTATTGATTTCTTAGATTTAGATGGAGGTATAAAATAGAAATCAAGTAAAGTAAGTAGAGTGAGGAATTTGAAACCCCCTCCACTGATACAATATGATCGCTAGAAGAAGAGCTGGCTGGAGGAACTATAACTGCAATTGTGGAAGGAGTGCTAGACTCAGTCGGTGGTTGCACTACTATACTATCTCGAGCAAGTGGGGGTTGTCGCTACTACTGTTGGGCTTCTACGTCCTTCAAGTTGTCCTTAACAACTTGCAAACCTTCCTTAGAGTTGGAGGTTTAAGCTATTTCAAGCACCTATAAGGGTAATTTCCTGATCTTAGAAATAATTTTCTTGGATGTTCAGGATAGGGAGATATCCTAACATTCCTCTATCTTAAGAAGATCATGTGTATCCCCAAGGATTATGCTAATAGAACTAGAGGGTTGTCCTAGTATGTATTCCTTAGGGATGATAATGGCACTACTTGTACTCCAAGCCAACATAGGTAAAGCAATCTTCTAAGGCATTTCCTAAGATGTGGTGGTATAATAGTTTGGATCGACTCTGCCACTTCTCGCCTCCTAGCTATTGAATGCTTCTTTAAGAGATTCTTAAAGATCTATCGACTACCTCCCTCTTGAATGAATAAGGTTTATTCAATTTGTCGATAAGAGTAGGTAAATGATAGCTACCTAGTGGTAGGTGGTGAATACTACTGATGATCGGAGGATACTAAAGAAGCAATGGTGGAGGCCATGGCAAAGGTTATCAATGATAGAGGTGATGGTAGAGGAGGTGAGAGAGGAGCTCAAGGCTGTCTATCAACCCTCCTTCTTCCATCAACTGACTACCCCTTCTCAAATGCATTTGATGTTGAGATTGGCAATTGGTCGTGGAAAGGCAACAGATGGTTTCCTCTTATACTAGCTACCTTGTTGATTAATTTCTCAAAGATTTTGATTGTAAACCCTTAAGCATGAAAGGAAGCCATGGATATTCTTAAGAGAATCTCAATGGCATGCTATTTGAGCTATTCACATTTCATACGTGTTTCTCCAGTTGAGAATGTAATCAATAATGGACCCGTTTGAATTTTACTTGGCCTCAATGAGGTCACTCAGAACCTCTTGAGCTCAAAAACCTCTTGATAAAGAGGTGCTCCAACTTAGCAAATATCTTTACCAAACTGTTGGGCAGTTCGGCATACCAATAAAATGTAACACTTGCTAGACTTCTGATGAACAATCTGACAAGAAGGGTGTTGCTACCTCTGGCATTATAATAATTAGCATTATAGTGTGCAATGTGTTTGTGAGGGTTCCCACTACCATCAAAAATTTTGAAGGAAGGTGGCACAACCTTAGATTATTGGACAACATCAAATTTCTCCGGGTAGGGTCTACCTTTAAAAGATGAGCCACCTGTGCTTAGCCAATGCATCCCTCACTAGCTATTCCACCATGTGTTTAATTTCTTTCTCATGCATGGAGGTGCTATCCACCACTTTTTATACAGCTACCACTCATCTATGGAGAAGTGCTCTTGGGTGATCTAGGACATGTCAGATGATCTATCAATATCGATATGTGGGGAGGCCTAATTTTAAAGTGCATGGAGGGCTGCTAACAAGTCTTCCATCCTCTTCTTTATCCGGCTGATCTGGTCATCTTTCTATTTAGGCTATTGACAGAGGTGTTGGGTTGAATGGATGACATCATTTTCTTCAACTATAATACCTTTCTGACTATGCTGATCTCTATGGAGGTAGCTCCTAGTATCGACCATATGGACCACGATCAAATCCTCAAGGTCATCTTCTGATCAAAGGCTATCTTTCTCTCAAGAGGCATCACCCAAGAGTTCTATTTTTGGATATTATGCTAAAATGTCATCTAAGGAGCGGTCTAACTATGCTGATAAAACACATGGTAGAGAGGGACTATGCTCACTGATGGAGATACATCTAACATTGCCTGCCACTGGAGTGTTAGCTTTGGGAGGGTCATGCTCATTGGAAGAGAAGTGCTCATGACTACTCATCGATGGAGTGGTGTCCCTGGGGAGATCCACTGCCATGGGAACTATAAAATGTCCCCTTCCCCCCTCTACAACTGCTGCTTCCACTAGCTCTAATGGTGATGGTGGTGGTGTGACAACGATGCTGCAAGGTTTCCACTCTTGTCGAACCATAGCTGAGGTAGAGAGTCGAGCATGGGAGCTCAATCTCACCTCATGGATGGAGAGAGGATCCTGGCCATGTCATCAAGGGGAAGGTCTCTCCCCGGATGGGTGCTTTAATCTGAGTGGATGGGAGTGCAGGGTGATGGTTGATGAGGGGAGTGGTGTGAAGGCAACACCAACTTCCCCTTAATGTAAGATTTATGCTTGTGGCAGGTAGCACTGGTAAGAACAATCCTATCTAAATGATCAGCCTTTTTGGGGGGACAATAAAAAAAATCCATTAGAGTGAGGCTATGACTATTCGACATACTCAGCTCTCCTCACCGCTAAATAGATGCTTGAGCCTCCGTGGCTCTCTCTCTCTCTCTCTCTCTCTATGGATCTGACCCTTAATAGTCTTAGGGATCACTAATCACAAATCAAATAAGGTACCGGACTCTGAGCATCCATATGCTGCCAACCCATAAAGATAGTCTAGATATATCTGTATCTGTTTCTCAAGATGCATGGTGGAAGAGAACAAGAATCCTGAATCTTCCTCATTTGAGTCAGAGGGGTGGAACTTGTTGCTGGTCAAAAGTGGAGAGAACTTTCAGGAGAACCTCTACATGGGATCTCAAGCTCGCTGCTCACTCGTGCTTTTGCTTAATCTTTCAATTTTATTGTGGCAGTAAATGAAAAGAGAGGAACTAGTACCTACCTAATGTGGAGGAGACTATCTCAGGCTAAGATAGCCTTCCTCTTGGTGACCAACAGGAGGCGTAGCTCTTACTAGAGTAATGGTAGATTTGAATGGTGAAACTCATAGAATGGCATGGGAACCACTATAGCCTTCCTCTTCATCGAAGGTACTCAAAATCATAGGGCATGTTAATGTGGTGATGGCTCGCCCACCTCATCCCGAATGGTAGTGAGGGTCCCTCACGTAATACATGCTCCCTCAATCCTGAAGAACTAAGTGGGTGGAGTCGCCTGTGAGCGCCCAATCCAAGGTCAAATATATCCTAAACAGAAAGGTGAAGATGAACTTCTAGGAAGCCATGTGTATTGACTGTGAAAATAAAACAACCTTTGTATCAGATGTTTAAAATGTAACTTGAGTCATATTTTTGCTTTAATACTTATCCCAGGAGAGTAATATAGATTTGGAGTTTTAAACCCACACTCAATAATTTAAATATGTTAAGTGGGTTCATTGGAGAGATTTTGAAATTAAGGAGAGCTTTGTCTTTTGAATTAAATTTTAGAACCCGTACCCTACCAATTTAAGTAGGTTGGGCGGGGTTCGTAAATTTGAGAAGAGATTTTTGTGGAGATATTTATATTTTGTGCATCTTGTTTGAAAATATTGATGATTTGAAAGAACCTCTACTTAGAAAATTTGAGTATGCTAAGAAGAGGTTGTGATTGTTATTAAAGAATGTCTTGGCTTGTGATGTGTGAAATGTTGATTTGAAAATGGGGCTTTACTTAACAAATTTGATATGTCAAGTTGAAGCCACATGTGTTTGATTTATGTTTAAAATGGGACTCACAACAAATTGGTATGTTAAATGAAAGCCAAATGTGATTGATATATGTTTTATTTTTCTTTGAAAATGGGACTCTCACTTAACAAATTTGGTATGTTAAGTGAAAGCCCAAATGTGATGTGATTTGAAAAAAGAGATTCTTTCTTAACAAATTTGATATGTTAAGTAGGAATCAAATGTGTATTGAAAATAAGACTCCCACTTAACATATTTGGTATGTTAAGTGAAAGTTAAATGTGATTGATATATGTTTTGAAAATGGGACTCCTACTTAACAAATTTGGTATGTTAAGTGGAAGTCAAATATGACATGGAAATGAGACCCTCACTTAACAAATTTGGTGTGTTAAGTGGGGAGTCAAATATGTCATGAAAATTAGATTTCACTTAACAAATTTGATATGTTAAGTGGAATTAAATATGATTTATGAAAATAAGACTCTCACTTAGCAAGTTTGACATGTTAAGTGAAATCCAAATGTGCATGGAAATGAGATTCTCAGTTAACAATTTCAATATATTAAATAGGAATCAAATGTATATGAAAGTGAGATTCTCACGTAACAACTTTGATATGTTAAGTGTAATCAAATATGACATGAAAATAAGATTCTTACTTAACAACTCTGATATGTGAAGTGGGAATAAAATGTGACATGAAAATAAGATTCTCACATAACAACCTTGACATGTTAAGTGGGAATCAAATGCATATGAACATGAGATTCTCACTTAACAACTTTGATATGTTTAGGTGGGAATCAAATGTATTTGATGTGCTCTCTTTCTTTTTAGGAAAGATAGGGGAGTTTTTTTTTTGTTTGACAAATGTGGCATGTCAAATAAGATTCCAAAATAGAGGTGAAATTTATTTAACAAATCTTAAGTATGTTAAACAATGATATGTTTTGGCACCATTTATGTGATTTCTTGATTTTGAAAAGAAAGAAATGTCCACTCTAGCATATGTGAAATATGTTGAGAGAGTTTAATTTTATGTTATGATTTGAAAATAGAATCTTCATTCAAAAATTTGAGTATGTTGAATTAGCTATTTCAAAAAAAAAAGTGCTTTGAAGAGTGTCATTTTGTGAAAGAATTTATTTTCAAATTTTATGATGAACCTTACCTCACCAAGCTAGTGGTGTGAGGTTCTAGATTTTTATTATCTCCTTCATTGATAAATTATGTTTTTTCACCTATTGGGGAGCCCAATAGGGGTTTGAAGACCTACATGGAGTGAGGTCCTAAAACCTAAAGGATGTTGGCTAACTTTGCTTGGAAGATAGTCACGGACTATCGATGCTTGGAGATAAATAAGATAAGTACCAATGGAAGGAAAGATAGTCTCGGACTCACATAAAATGCAAGTCAACTATCAATGCTTGGAGATAACAATCGTCTACCATAGATGGAGAGAAGAACCATCCATAATAGAGTCGCTAGAAAAATTTGTGGTGTTTATTTTGGTTTAATTTGTGTGTGTGGGGGACATCAAAGATGAGTGTATTATTGAGGTGATGTTTAACATTGAGAAATAGTATACTATCTTGAAAGATAGAAGTCACTACCTATAATGGACCTAATCACCTAATAAGGACTCCTAAGGCATGATGGGTCTTTATATTTTTGAAATTGAGGAAATTTATTTATTTGAGTTAAAATTTATTAGAAATATAGGACTTATAATTTTATAATACAAGATTGTGGAAATGCATAAGAGGTGAAGATTTATGCTTGTAATCCTTAAGGGAAATAACAACCTCGGATCCTAAATCTAAGGAGCTTTGGCAAGGGCTAAAGCATGACCTAAATCTAAGGCGAGAGTGGGCATATGGTTTACCTCTACAAGAGAGAGTAAATCACCTAATTGCTGGACTTATTACCGCCTAGAGTTGCAGCCAGCTAACTCCTCCTATGCTTTAAATCCATGTAGGCAAGTCATATGATTTTGCAAGATGACTAGATTGTTACTATTTAGAAAAAGAAACTAAGTCCTTAAACCCACTCCCTAAGAGACTAGAGCATGAGGGGTATGAATAATGACTTAATCTAATGCAAATTTTTATCAAATTTCATTTAATTTGGGACTCTTTATTTTGACAAAGGCTATAGGATTTTGTATGCCTAAATGCATGAGAAGTTGATTATGGGCCAAATCAAAAGAGAAAGAGGTGTTCTTCCATCATAGGCTCTCAAAGGTTAAGCCTTATTATCTAGCAAAGATGGAAGCTCTCTCTTAACAAGAGTGAAATAAGATGATTATGCATGATATTAAATACAACATCCAGCTAAGGGGTTGCTAAATATTTTATTATCTTGGCTTTATATGGGTTATGAGGGTTTAGTTGTAGGTTGTTAGTTTGGGTAGAAAAAATTAATTTTTATCCTAGGAGCCTAATGCATCAAACCATACAATCACAATCATAAACTATGAAAGGCATGCTTTTCTCTTACAAGCTAAATAAAATATCAAATATGTTTATAAAGCCATCTCAAAAAGAATAAAAGGTTGATGTAGTTGAGTACCACCGTACAACCTGGAAGAAATGTGGGCGGCCGAGCTCTACCCTTATACAACCTAGATTACAAGAGAATAATTACAATTACAAATGATGAATATTATGGGGGTCTTCATTCTTCATCACTTCATCTTTTATTTCTTCAATTTATTTGCTCCATTTCTTTCATCCTTTTGGCTTGATTTGGATGTGCTTGCTCTAAAGGCAGCACATGGTACATAAGACTTGGTATTATAACCAATGCTCATCTTAATCCCCCATAACACTTATCCTAACCCTAATGCAAAATTATATTAAAATAAGGAAAGTAAATCTAGCTACATACAAAAACAAATGTCGTAAACACACCATACAACCCAAAAGTTATATGAATAATTTGGACTTAGCACCCACATGGGTAAGCCCACCTATCCTAATTTGGATTATGCTTAGGGCATAAGCAACACATAACAAAAGCATTTATATTTTTTTATTAATGAGCTTAAGCACAAACCCTAGAAAGCATGATTAGGCTAATATCGACCAACATCGACTATACATACACATCCAGTCTACAATAATACATCACAAAATAAGTATTCAAACCATACACCTAACATAAAGCTAGAAATGACTTACTTAGTCTAATGTGTGTGTGTTAAAAGCTTGTGGTATGTCTAACTAGGCTTTAGAGTTATAATTTCTAAGTGTGAGATTTAATTTATAAAGGGTTGATTTCTCTTTAAGTGATTTAATTGATTTGAAGATTTTACTTAGTATTTTCTTTGGTTTCAGATGGCCTACACTTAAAAACTAAATAAAGAGAAGAAAGATAGAGAATTTCCTTTCATCCCTATCTTAAGTCACTTCTAAAGCAAGTTAATTAATCAATTTCTTTTAGTGAATGACTTATTATATGTTTAATCAATCCTAAGTTTAGGTTCACTTTAAATGACCTTATTCAATAAAAAAGACATCTTAAGATTAATTAGAATGAATTACTATCATATAACACATGCTTATTCATTTCTTTCCATCATGTATATCATGCATATGATTAAATTCTAAACATACCTATACATACAATTTATGTCTTAGCACACTTAAATGATGAATGCAAAGAAGTGTATTTAGAATTTAAATATTTCATTTGATTGAATTATGAATGCATGTCTTTTTAATAAAAAGAGGAATTTTCCATCCATTAGCTAGGTACACATTCACATATATAAAAGTTTTAAGTGAGTATGATTCTACACTAGGAGTAGGTACAAGACCTACTTAGGGCTACTTAAAGTCTCACCAGGGTGTCCAGACTAATATACCACTTATAGATGTATAGCAACTATAAGAATAGAAAAATGCAAAAGTTGTATTTGATTTATGATTCTTATTCATTGGTCATATCATTTTATATTATATATACAATTAAATATTTATTTTATAATTCATATGTTTCTCATTTTTTTAATAATAGGTGAAATCATTTTCATTTGATTATATGATTTACATATGTGATATAATTCATGCAAATCCATATAAAGAAAAGAAAGAAATTTTACATCTTATATACATATTATACATGCAAGCAAACTTATAGATATTTGCATTAACATATATATATTATAATTGATTTATATTTTGATAACTTTTGATTTAATAGTTAATAGCCACACCATTTTTGTTTAATTAAATCAACACATACAATTTCACATAAAAGAAACCATTACATTTAGTTAATTTTAAAAGAAATGAATGCATGATTACACATGGAAAGCAACATTTAACATGATTAGAAAGAAATAAAGGAACATAAGCACATGATCTTATTCATTCCAATTAATTTCCAAGGACAATCATACTAAATAAGGCTATTTAAAATAAAAAGTTTCTTAATGGCATTTTAATTTTGAGTTTGATTTGATTTAGGAAATGAGAGTTTGCTGATCCTAATCCCATTCCCCATATGTGAGTTAATTTGGTTTAATGAAGAAGTAATTAAGTTGATTTTATGGTTTAATTAGGTTAAGTATAAAGCCAATTAATTAACCCTTACCTACATCTTAAATTAATTAACTAATAATAATGAGCCATGATATATGCAACCATGAAAAGTAAATTGTAGTGCTCAAGAAATGAAAGGGCTAATTCAATTGGCTCATTAATAGTTAATTAGCTTAAGATCTCACTTAACTACTTTTATGGTTTTCTCACATGTGAGCTAACCATAATTTCATTATCTCACTTTGGGTTATTGAACACCAAAGAGCTACCTGATTAATTAAAGGTTGCTTGGGTATGAAGTGAATTTTAGATTGAGTTAATCAAGTTTGTTAATTAATTGATTGAATTCTTTGATCCTATTTTGATTAGAATGATAAAATTAACTTAGGGAAAGGGATCAAGGACAAAGCCTCAATCCTTAACCCCTAAGTCACTTGAAACACTCAATTAGGTTGTAATTTTTATCTTAGAGGTTTATTAATTAATTAAGTAATTAATTACCTCATTTATCATTAACTAATCAAATTCCAGAGATTGAAGGAAACTTAGGAGATGAATTAGGAAAAGTATCCCAACCACATTCCCTAAGCTCCATTACTACTCAACAAAGGTAATTAGGCTAAAATAATTAATTAAACCACTGTTCATTCACTATTTATCACTAATTAAATTAGGAAAGTGATTAAGGCTTAATCAATTGATTTCCTAAATTACGCAACCAATAAAATCTAGAAAAAATGGGGGAGGCAAATGTCATCCCCCCAAACATCCACAAAAAGTTGGAGATCCATTGGGTGATTAATTAAAAAATAATTAAGCTAATTATATTTCTAATTACACCTTCATTAAGCCAAAATCACTATTCAAAATCAATTAATAATAATTTTCTAGATTCTACTCTGAAATAACTTTAAAATGAGCCCAAGTTTATGTTTTTTAGATTTTTCTAGGATTAGGTATGATTTTTAGATGTTTCATGGTTAAAATGGAATAATTAACCCTAATTAAAACTTTAATCCTGTCGGGCCACATGGTAGCTGATGCGGTGCACTATCCATGTGGCACGACGGGAGTGGCTATTTAGGTTGTCACATCCGAAGGCTGACTCGGATGGTGGAAAATGTGGTATCTCCATGGATCATCCGATCTAAGATCGGATGGTCATGATTAAATGTGTGATTTCAAAGGATTAATCAGAGGTTCTACACGTGATCAGATTAGGATCATCCATTCTGATCACGTGGAATGGGCAGTCCATGATTTATCTCCTTCTGAGCGATGAATGATGGATACTGTCCATTAATTATCGCTCGATCCGAGCTCACCCGAGCTCGGATGGAGGTGAAAATTATCCCACACCTTCGGGGAAGCAAGGAAAAGAAACCTAATAGTGGAGATCACATGGCATAGAACTTTCTTTCACAAAATACCATCCTATTTTAATTGAAGGATCAGTTTTAATAGCATACCTCACTGTAGCTTATGACCAGTGGTTCCAATGATTGAGGAAGCTTCGTTTGGTGGAAATGAAGTCATGTTGAGCACACGAGCTTTGATTTGGTGTAGTTAACTTGGAAGACTAATCCACGAGGCATGGGTGATTGGTCTTGGCTGCACACCTACTTCCGACAGTCTAGGGCGATGGGAAATGATTCATTCTTGCTCATCTAGCTCCAAGGAAGGTGTGTGCAAAGTTAATTGCACTTTGGTGGAGGTGTGAGCAAATGGCGATCGTAGGTGACCTACCTTTCCATAAAACTGAGAGTGGAGGATTTGTGGAGCTCAAGAAATGAAAGAGGAAGCTCTGAGATGGAGTTCTCTGGCTACTAGGGTTGAGTCAAATGTGGCTCTCTGAGTTTGAGTGAGAATGAAGGGGGTATACCCCATCATTCCTTGGATCAGACAGCTACGGATAGTATGGATTTTTCTTGATCATTTGGCCATTTAAGAGGGTTGTGGAGGTCCTTGGGTGGATGATGTGACTCAATTTGGTTGAGTAAGCGTGTGGAGGTGGCTGCCACGGGAGGTAGTGAATGTCCTTGGTGGTTTAAAATGCTCCAATTGGAATAAGGAGGTGATTTCACCTCCCCATGAGTCATGGCTGACCCAACCAACGTTTAGTTAGGTCATCCATGTTCTTAGGTGCCTAAGTGGACCTATGAATGGATTCCAAGTGTCCAAGGAGAGAGAATGACCAAATATGCATATTTCTTATCTCATAGGATTCCCTACACCTAAGGGAAAAGTGGTCATTTTGTTATGGCTTTGATTTGTGCAGATTTAAAATGGGCAAAAAGTGGGTTAGCCCAAATTTCAAGTGGTTTGGAGTTTATTTGACTTGATTTGGCTTGATTTGAACTATTTAGGTCAAATTAGGTTAGGTTTGGTCAAGCTGACCAATTGGTCAAATTGAGTCAAACTAAGGGTCGTGTCAACTTCACATGACCAATTAGAGTGTATAGGTGTCATTAGTTTGGTTCAATTTGTTTTGAATTTGATTATGGATCATTTGGGTTCGTATAGGTCAAATGGGTCAAGTTGACCAATTTGACCAAATTAGGTTGGGTTAGGTGTTGAGGTTTGGATGGGCTTAGTACAATCCAATTTGGGTTGGATTAGAACATTGCTCAAAAAAGTTTCTTTAGGCCACTTTGGGTCAAGTGAGCCTAAATGGGTTAATTGGCTTGATCATGCTTTATTCAAGTTTAGTTGAACTCACACATGAGCCTAGGAATGAAATTTAAAACCAATTTCAAGTGGTTTGGAGTCAAATGAGTTTTGGTTCATATGATAATTTCAAGCCAAAAGGGTCAACATGGACTTGACTTGGGTTGACTTGGGTTAGGTTTGATAATGATGGTTTATGTTTATATTTGGGTCAATGATTGTAGGATTGATTGAATCATGAAGGAATCCATGCGTTTTGAATTAATTTGGGTATCATTTAGCTAAGTTCAAGAATTTGGCTAAAAGAGATAAAATTGGGAATTTGTTTTGATTTGGGTTTCAATCATTTGGAGTTTAGAATTGATTTATGATTTGAAATTTGATTTGAGATTGAATATGATAATTGAAAAAATCAATTGAATTGGGGTTGATTTGAATTTCATTAAGGCTAATTCCGTAAGATAAAATCAAAAGGCCTAGGAAGGGATTTGTAGTTTGAAGTTAATCATGGGTTTTAATCATTTGATAGTTGGATTTGATCTTAGAATTTAGATTTGAATTTGAGATTTGGTTAGGAAGAAGGAAGCAAGGATTTGATTTGGGATATAGGGTAGACAAGTCCTCTTAAATCCCTAAGGCACAACCTATTACTATGGCTAATTCTTCTAATTCTCTAAGGTTAGGTTAAGTGTTCACTTAATCACTAGAAGTGTCTTAAGATTAAGGAACTCTTAGTTCCTATAAGAGTCCTAGATCTATGATAAGGAAGTTGAGATCTCAATCCAAAAGTGAGATCAACAGTGACCAACTCCAGGAAAAACCTTGCAGACTTACATCTGCCATGAGTGGTGTATCCACCGGGTGGGTCACTGTCAGCATAGTAAGAACCAACCAACCTAAGGTGCCGGTCGATGTGAGATGAATAATTTGATAAGAAGGCTTCTAGACTTACATCTTCAGAGATGAAAATGATCACCGAGAAAGTCTATCATCGACGGGACATATGTTATCTGACCTAGGGAGACTACAAGTGGGAAATCTCATGTAAGGACTACACATAGACTTAAAGTAGTAAGGAGAAAGGGAGCCACTGGGGGACTTATCCTAAGCCTCAAACATACTCAACCCATTCAATGCATGATGGCTATCTTAAGAAAAAAGCGTGTAGGCTTACATCCTCTTAAACAAAGCCAACATGAGGTAGCTTACCGGCCGCGCGGTTAGGCCTACCAAACTAACAAGGTGCTTATTGATTTGCAATAGTCAAGTTAAGAAAAAAGCTTGTAGACTTATATCCCCTAAATAAAGAATCACTAGGGTAACACACTAGCATGGTAGTATGTCAGGCCAACCTAGAGAAGCTAATGAGTGAGTGCCATAGGGGCCTTTATCCCACATCAAAGTAGAGTGAAATAAAAGATATATGGCTGTGTGTAGTTTGTGTTAGTGTTGTGTTTGACAAAGGATAGGACACTGCTTGGGTTCCTTACACCTACCGTAAACACATCGTGGTGGATTCACAAATAAAGATGTTTCTCAACATAGAAGAAATGAAATTTGAGATGAAAAGAATTTTTATTGATAGTTATTTTCAAATAAGATTTATAGATATTATTTGTTTAGGTAGAGACATTGATTGGAAGCATTGGGCACTCTCCCTTATAATATATAAGTTGATAAGATTCTCCTTAGTATGCCTTCTCTATGATAAAGCAGCATTCTCAAGTGAATTCGAACTTGCCTCCCATCTTTCGACGATAATAATTGATCTCCTTAAAACTAAAATAAGCTCTCCTGCTTGAAAAGCTCTAGGGTGGACCAACTTGTTATGAGCTTAAATCATTTTGGCTTTATACAACTCGAGGCTCTAGCATGCCCGAAGGCATCTCTCCTCCAAACCTTCAAGCTCTTCTAACCATAACTTGGTGTTCTGCTCTATTGTGATCTTGCTACCCACAGCTATCCATAGTGATGGGAGTTGGACTTCTAATTATAGGATGGCATCAAACCCATACACTAAGGAGAAAGGGGTAGATTGAGTTGGAGTTATGTTTGTGGTATGGTAAGCCCGTAAGGCTTCAACTAACTTCTCATGCCACTATCGCTTATTATGATCAAGTGTCTTCTTTAATATCAATATGAGAGTTTTATTGAAGGCTTCAACTAAGCCATTTTCCCTCGGGTAATAGATGGTAGAATATCTCTGATCTATGTTATGTCTTCGGGAAAAGCTGTTGATTTTAATGCTCTTGAGTGCAGTACCATTATCAGATATAATTCATCGAGGCATCATATGATTCCTAAAAAACTAGAGCACATGCTGAGTTGTGACCTCTTTGAGTGTGATTACCTCTATCCACTTGGAAAAGTAGTCATGACGTAGAATGAACCGATGACCCTTGGAAGAAGGAGGGTCGACCACTATGTCGTTCAACACTCAAATGGCCATGTGCCAAGGTAGGGTGTATAATGTTGGGTGGTTGGTCTAAGACCATGCCGTGCATGTGATATTGGGGGCATCTCCTAGCTATGTCCATGCAGTTTGTGATCATTGAAGGATAGTAGTATTCTAGTCTCTTGATCTTAGCTTTCATCTTTGGACCGGATTGATGTGCTTCACATAAACCTAAGTGTACCTCGGTCATGATCTTACAGGCTTCGTGTTTGTCCAAACAACGTAACCACATATGATCTAAGGACTGTCGATACAAGGTGCCATCTACGAGAGCGTAGGAAAAAGCTCTTCGCTTCACCTGATGTGCTAGTGACTTCTCTTGAGGTATTTTACCTATATTTAGATAATCCATGAATGGTTGTCTCCAATTTGGCTCATCATCCTTTTTGGCAATGACAACCTACCCTTCAAGAGAGAGTCTCTCAATGAGTTCAACGTCAACAAGGGATAAGACTTGTCTATTTTAGACCATTATTGGTATGTACCCATCTCCCAGACTATGCCAACTCTTTGGAAAGCTTGGTTAAATCATCCACTATAGCATTCTCTCATCGAGGAATCTTATAAATAGTAACTTCTAGGATTTGGGCCAACAACTCCATAGTGTACTTATGGTAATGATAGAGCTTAGGCTTTAGAACTTTAGAAGACCCAGCAATTTGGGATGCGAAGATTAAAGAATATAATGTTATAGCTTTTGGGATGCAAAGATTGAAGCTAGGCAATGTTTTTCAATGGGTTGATAGTTGGCTTCAGCAGGGATTAGGCAACGGCTGAGATAGTAGAGAGCATTCTCTTTCCCTTTGTCATTGGCTTGGGTCAACAAAGTGCCAAGGGAGTCATCTAATGCGGCAGTGTATAGGATGAGTGGCTTGCCCAGAATATGTGTTGCTAGAACTTGTGGCATCATCAGGTAGTGCTTGATGTCTTCAAAGGCATATTGACACTTGTCATCCCACTTGAACTTGGCATCCTTTTTGACAAGTGCTGAAAATGGTTGGCATCTTTTTGACAGGTTTGAAATATAGTGCTTTAGATACGTCAATGGCCTTAAAAATGCTATGAGTTGAGTTAGACTTTTAGGGGGTGGCATTCTACTATCACCTCATTCTTTTCCTGATCGATTTTTATTCCACGATGCTGGACAACAAACCCAAGAAATTTCCCTAAAGCTACTCCGAATGCACACTTCAGGAGATTCATTTTAAGATTAAATTATCTTAATCATTCAAAAACTACTCTCAAGTCAAAGAGATGGTCTTCCTTTTCTTTACTTTTGACTATGAGATCATGAACATAGCACTCAACTTGATGATGAATGAGTTCATCAAAGATCTGAGTGATGGCCCGCTGGTATGTAGCACCGACATTTTTTAAGCCGGAAGGCATGACCGTATTTCAAAAGATTTTGATCGGGGTTCTAAACACAGTGTTTCTTTCATCTATAGGGGACATCTTTATTTGGTTATATCCAGATTAGCCATCCGTGAAAGAGAAGACTGCATGAGATGAGGCAATGTCCATCATCAATTCCGGTATTGGTAGTGAAAATTTGTCTTTCAAACATGCCTTATTTAGATCCATAAAATTGACACATACAAAAATTTGACCATTTTTTTTCTTAACTGGGATGACACTGGCCAACTAGGTGGGATATTTTTCTTTCTTGATGAAGCTAGCATTGATAAGTTTCTTGACTTCAGAAATGACATGTTGTTTAATGTTTAATCGCATGCATTTATTAGCTTGCTAGATAGGGTTAACACTAGGCTCTATTGCTAGTTTATGGACTACTATATTAGGAGATAAATCAGGTATCTCTTCATAACTCAATGCAAAGCAGTCCTTAAACTCAGTCAACAACCTAACTAAGCCATTAGTTTTAGTATCACTTAACAAAGAACTGATGTATGTCAGACGTAGATTATCTTCAGTTCCTAAGTTCATTTTTTTGAGCTCATTGATGGTTAATTTGATCTACTCTTTGAACTATGGCAGTGCATCCTTGACTTTGAAATCATTTGGATCATCTAAAATTTCTAAACATACCTCATTTATGAGTTTGCATGATTTGAAAAGAACTTATCAGATTCTAAATGATTGATGATGACTAGGAAATGATCATCATCATCGATTAGACCTATTGTATCAAATTCTAATCCTAGTCTTGATTGAGGATGTCTGCTTCGGTTGTCCCATAATCATTCAAAGTAGTCCAACCTGTGTTTAGACCAAGTATGTGGGATTAATCCCTTCATTGCTAGATTAAGAACACAAGGTGACAATCAAAAGGTAATAGTATTAAATCTTTATATGAATCATCCTCAAATTCTACATCAACTTCTTGACTTGATGATGATGCTCCCAAAAGGAACCTCTGAGTCTTCCCATCTGTAGATGACTTAGGGTCTTCCTTAACTACCAAACCCTCAACATTTTATGAAGAAAGTGGGGTTTGGCTAAGGTTCCCAATTGATGCCTGACTATCTCTTATGCAAACTTGGATACATTTATGCTTTTCTTTGGAGCCTGGTCTTCATCACTATCCTAATCAAACATCACCTCGAAAGGGATCTACTACTAAGAAGAGTCGGTTGCTAACCACATAAGACTCATCCTTTGAACTAGATTCTAAGTTTATGTGGATAGCAGGCGTACTTCTGGTGGCTAGGACATACCTCCTATTGGGTGATCATTAGAGAGACTTTCCACCTCGGGGGCTGCCTCTAAACTATCCTCTGCCTCTGCCTGGTGGAGGTTGGGTCATTCTACCAATATGTTCGATGGAGTAATGAACTGTGGGTAGAATCTAATGTCAAGCTCTATATCTTCCCCTGAGTCCATGTATCACTCTCTTTTATTTTATTTTTCTTTCTCCTTTTTCTTTTCATTTTATATTTCTTTTTCCTTTTCTTTTCTTCCTTTTGTTTCTCATGGGGATCTGGACTTGACTAGATTCACGAGAATGGACTTGTTGGTTTCGGGAAAGAAAATAGGTTACATCCTCATATATTCCAATCTCATTAACTATGAAGGGTTTGAGATTTTCTTTAATGCAGTACTCAATTCCACCTCTCATGAACTTCATGCACTCATGTAGGAAAGATGGAACTATGTTGTTTTCATGTATCCACGATATCCCAAGCAAGCTATTGAAAGATGTATCCGAGTCTATGCCTTCCAATCATCTATCTCCAATGGCAACATTATGGAACCCAAAGCCCTCTCTCCTTGTTCATTGAATCCTCTCAACATCATCCTCTCCTTTTGGAGTTTGGAGATGTCGATCCTCAAGTAGGCAAGATTTTCTTACACTCATAATATTGACTGATGCACCTTGGTCAACCAGAACCCTCGACAACCTGTATCTGCCAAGACCCACTATAATGTAAAGAGGGTGGTTGTGCTTGGTCATCCTTAGAAGCAAGTTTTCATCACTAAATGTAACTCCTAAGATGTCCTTTGAGTTGTGTGCCTCCTCTTCAGTAGGGGTCAATTGAGCTAAGCATATCTCTGGATCAAGAAGGGCCTTGATTAAAGATTCTCTCATCTCTTTGGATAAGACAAGGGCGTCATGTATGCTTAACTTAGCTGGCAGCTTTCTAAGATGTGCTAGGAGGTTGTAATCAACTTTGACTTGGTCCTCCAAAAGCATAACCATATGTCAAGCATCTTATGGAGGAGCTATCTACTCACTGGAACCAATGATTTGTTTACCCTTATCCTAAAATACTATCCTAGGAGGTAGAACTTTGCCACTGCATAGGTTGACTTTAGTGACTTCTTGAAATGATGAACTTGTGTAAAGTTCTATCTTCTCATTAGGTATACCTATAGCTTCTCCTATGAGATCCTCAGAGTCAGTTGACTCCAAGTTAATCTTAAGAGGTGAACCCGATTGATTCAGAAAAGGAAAGTCTGATTCTGAATCAGAAGAGAGGGGATCAGAATGAATAGAGCCATTATTATTTTTAAGTCTTGGAGAGTTTTCAACAACAATAAACTCTAGAGTATCAAAAGTGGACAAGATGTTAGTGAAAGCTTT
Organism: Cymbidium sinense; assembly: GCA_021442155.1. Lineage (NCBI taxonomy): Eukaryota > Viridiplantae > Streptophyta > Magnoliopsida > Asparagales > Orchidaceae > Cymbidium > Cymbidium sinense. Next base: position 107,509,192 of record CM038229.1, read on the forward strand.
CTTCATTAATTTCTTTTTGGGTGGAGGTACATGATAGAAATCCAATAAAGTAAATAGGTTAATGGATTTAATGCCCTTATCGGCTGATACAATGCTCTTGCTGGTAAAAACGGAGCTAGCATAAGAAGTAGTAGCTACAACTATGGATGGAGTACTGACTATTGGTGCTAACAACTATCTGGCAAGTGGTGAGTCCTGTTGTTGGGCTATCGTCTTCTTCAAGTTGTCTTTGGCAACTTGCAAAACTTCCTTGATGTTGGATGTTTGAGTTGCCTCAAGCACATGTAAAGATAGTTTCTTGATTTTAGAAACTATCTTTTTAGAGGTTCGGGATAATGCAATATCTCAGCCTTCTTTTGACTTAAGAGGATCGTAAGTATCCCCAAAAATTACCCTAATAGAATTGGAAGGCTATTCTAGTAAGTATTCCTTGCAGATAACTACAACGCCTAACTTGTAGCTATTCTCAAGCCAGTCCTTAAAAGTAATACAATCCTCTAAGACATTACTAATCATGTGATGGTAGTTAGGATCATTACTCTTGCCCATTTCTTCCAGCCTCTTGGGCTCTAGTAACTAAAAGTCAAATTTCTTTAATAAATTCTTAAAGATTTTCCTAACTACCTACCTCTTGAATAAATATGGCTTATTCAATCTATCAACAAGAGTAGGTGGGTAATACCCTGGATAGAAGTACCTCAGTGGGTATTGGTGGTGGAATATGTATGGTGGTTGTGATAGATGGATAGAGTGGTGAGGAGGTGACAAAAGAAGCTGCTGAGCTCAGGGTCTCTCATACTAAACTTTGGCTGGCTGCTTCCCTCTATCCACAGACATAACTATCTATGGATTCTTCTCGAACACCTTCAGCAGCTTAAGCCGAGATGATTGGTCGGGAAAGGGCAAGTGTTTGGCTTTCTCTTACAGGCTAGCCGCCTTGTTGATTAGTTTCTCAAATGTTCGAATAATAAAGCCCTTAAGCATGGTGACTGGGCCATAAATATTCTGAAGAAGAATCTCAATGGTATGCTTTTCGAACAATTGTGGCTCGCATTTCATTCTCAGGTTATGCAACCTGAGAATATAATCAACAAAGGACTCATTGGGAACTTGCTTCACTATAATAAAGTCACCTATAGTCACTCTTTACTGAGCTCCAACAACCCTCATGATGAAGAGGTGCTCCAACTTAGCAAAAGTCCTAATCAAACTATTGGACAATTCGACGTACCAATCAAATGCAACCCCTACTAGGCTGCTGACAAAGAGTTTGAACAAAACATCACTCCCACCAATGTTGTAGCAGTCGGCTCAAAAATATATAATATGTTGATGTGGGTTCCCACTGTCATCAAAGATCTTGAAGGAAAGTGGCACAAAACCTTTGGGGTATTGAACTACATTGAATTCCTCCGGATATGGTCTACCCTTTGGAATAGATGAGCTCCCCCTGGCTTATGCCATATTTTCTCTCACCTATTATCCTACCATATGCTTGATATCCTTTTCATGCATGGAGGTGCCATCTATGACCTTCCTATGTGAGCTACCAGCATCGTCCTCTGTGGGAGTGCACCTAGGATGGTCTAAAGTATGCACCAACTCTGGTCTATCAACTACCATAGGAGAAGGCTGTGAAACTGAGGCTAAGGTTTGCAATGCTAAAACTATTATCATCAACTTATCTACTTACTTCTCCATCTTGTCAATGGGATCATCCTTCTGCTTGAGCTGGTGGAGGAGGTGCTGAGTCGAGTGAGATGTGTCACCTTCCGTGAGCACAACACCTTCCTGGTTAAATTGATCCCACTATAAGGGCCCCCGTGTATCAACCATGTGGACCTCAGCTATGTCGTCCAACATGTCACCCTCATCAGGATCGGTTGACTATCCTCTTCCCCGATGAATGGTCACTCCAAGAATTCATATCTTCTGAAAGTAGTCTAATATGTCATCTATGATCAATCTACTATGCATGGATGTATGAACACTTATCACTACTACCAGGACTGTGCTCATCTATCTATGCATTGACGCCGCTATCAAGAGACTTCCTCACTAGAGGATCAACTATCATGGGGACTATGTCCCTCCCTCTCTATCTATCGCATGGTGGTGGCGATGATGATGCTCTTGGTCACCACTCCTTCCTCGACCATAATGAGGTAGAGGGGAGCTTGATCTCACCTCAAAAGTGGAGTGGATGGAGTGGGATCCAGATGATCACCGTGGGGATGGTCTTTCCCGATGGGGTTTGAACTTGTCGGGAGTGGTGAATGTTGTAAGTTGAACGGTTGATGGTAGACGGTGAGGGGAGAACTGTGATAGCAACACCAACTACCTCTCAACTAGACATCTTCTCCTGGGTCAGACTGCATAGTAAGAATAATATTGTCTGAATGATCGACCCTAACATGATGAAGATCAGGAAAATCCATCATGAGGCTACATTGCTCGGCATACCTCCGCTTCTCTGCTCACTAGGAGATACTCAAGCCTCATCTCTCTCCCCTATGGATGACCCTAACACTGGAATCATGGATCTTAGATCAAACATGGTACCTGACTCTAAGCATCCATAAGCTCTGTCGACCTGGCAAAGAACAGTCCTAAGTTTAGCATAGGACTTCCTATTCTATCTAGCAGTATCTCAAAGTATGCTGGTGGTGGAGGTGAGGCAGCAATCCTCCTGTAATCCTCCCCTCCATCTGAGGTCTAGACGGGGTGAAACCTACTGCCACTCAAAAGTGGAGAGGTCTCATAGGGAGAACCCTCTACAGCTATGTGGGAAGTAGCAATGAGCTCTCCGCTTCATCCCACTTGACCTTCCTTTTATGTGTGGGTGAGCAAAGCAGAGAGCTAGAACCTACCTGAGGGAGACTATCTGAGGCCAAGATATCCTTCCCTTTGGGGTGACCAAAGAGGAGGTAGCCTCATTGAGCTATGGTAAGGGTACCAACTGCTAAAGTAGTTGCACACACCACACCTGAATGTGGAACCATGATAGCCTTCCTCTTCAACAAGGGGAACTCAGAGTCAGATGACATGTCAAAGAGGATAAGTTATGCCCCACCACCTCCTCGCCATAATTGTGAGGTCACCTCACTAGTAATCTCCTCACAAAGCCACATCCAAAGTAAATTAGATGTATGGCATCAGTTATGGTGAGATTGGCGTAATCCAAGGCCAGATCTACACCAGAGGAGAAAGAGAAAACAAACTTGCTGAGAGCCATGATCACTACATCAAGAAAAGAACATTGAAATTGCATTTATTTGAAATATAATCGAAGTTGGACTGCTTTAGTATTTGTCTTCAATCATTGACTTATAAACTTGATTTTGAATTTGAACCCGCACTTAACAAATTTAGGTATGCTAAGTGGAGTTCATTGAATTTTTTGAGAGTTTTTTGACAATTGGAGGAGAGGCTTGGCCATATGGTTTTGATTTAAAACCCATACTCAACAAATTTAAGTATGTTGGGTGGGGTTCAAATTTTTGGAGAGACTTTGGAGATATATATGTTGTATGTCTTATTTGAAAATTTGATTTGAAAGATCTTTATTTAGAAAATTCGGGTATGTTAAAAAGGTTTTCAATTATGCATTTGAAAATTTTATGAAAACATCTTTGTTTGTGATGATTGGTTATGTGTGTGATATATGTTGATTTGATTTGAAAATGGGGCTTCTTACTTAACAAATTTGGTATGTTAAGTAGGACCTAAGTGTATTATGATTTTTGAAAATGGGGCTCTTACTTAACAAATTTGGCATATTAAGTAAGTGTATTTGTGATTTTTGCAAATGAGGCTCTTACTTAACAAATTTGGTATGTTAAGTAAGAGTCAAGTGCATTTGTAATTTTTGAAAATGTGGTTCTTACTTAAAAAATTTGGTATGTTAAGTAGGAGTCAAGTGTGTTCATAATTTTTGAAAATGAGGTTCTTACTTAACAAATTTGGTATGTTAAGTATGAGCAAAGTGTGTTTGTGATTTTTGAAAATGAGGCACTTACTTAATAAATTTGGTATGTTAAGTAGGAGCCAAGTGGGTTATAATTTTTTTGAAAATGAGGCTCTTACTTAACAAATTTGGTATGTTAAGTAGGAGCCAAGTGTGTTATGATTTTTGAAAATGAGGCTCTTACTTAACAAATTTGGTATGTTAAGTAAGAGCCAAGTGTGTTATAATTTGCTTTCTTTTTTTGGAAAGAGAGGGGAACTCTTTATTTGACAAATTTGGTATGCCAAATAGAGTTCAAAATGTGTTGTGATTTTGAAAGAGAGAAATCTATTTAACAAATTTAGGTATGTTAAATAAAGTTCAATTTATTTTTGTGATTTTTGAAAATGGGACTGTCATTTGACAAATTTGGGTATATTGAATGGAGTCCAAATGTGTTTTGATGTTTAGGACTTTGGAAAAGAGGAATTTTATTTGACAAATGTAAATGTGTTAATAGAATTCAATTTGTTGTGATATTTCAAAAGAAAGGGAACTCTCATTTGACAAATTTGGGTGTATCTAATGGAGTTCAAATATGTCTTGATTTTGTGTGTGATTTCTTTCTTTTGAAAAGAGGGAAACTCCAATTCTAGCACATATGAAATATGCTAAGTGAAGTTTCAATTTTATGTCATGATTTATTTGGAAATAGAATCTTCATTCAACAAACTTGGGTATGTTGAATGAAGATAGCCATTTTCAAAAATGTGCTTTTTTTTTTCAAAAAAAGGGATTTTAAAAAAAAATTTGACTCTGAAAAGAACCTCTATGTAATAATTATAGGAATTGTTAAATGAGATTTGGTTATATGAGTTTTGTGCTTTTCGAAAATTTCTTGTGAATTTTGTGCAAACTATTTTGTTATGTGAATTTTGAAAAAGTGCTTTTAGAAAGTGGCATTTTGCTAAAGAGTTTATTTTTTAAAATATAAGATGAACCTTGCCTCACCAAGGTAGTGGTAAAGAGGTTCTAAATTTTAGTCATCTCCTTTCATCAATTAATTTTCTCTTTTACATATTGGGGGAGCCAATAGGGGTTCCAAGGCTATAAGGAGTGAGGTCCTAAAACGTAGAGGATGTTGGCTAGCTTTGCTTAAGAATGAAATAAGCTAAGTGCCAATGGAAGGAGAGATAGTCTCAGACTCATATGAAATACAAGTCCATTATCAATGCTTGGAGATAACAGTTTTCTTCTAGAGATGGAGAGAGGAACCATCCCCAACGGAGTCGCTAAAAAAATCTATGGTGTTTATTTTTGATATGTGTATGGGAGACACCACATTGATCTAATGGTGTACTTATTGAAGTGATTAGGTACGATATTAAGGAATGATGCATTATATTGAGAGATAGAAATCACTACCCTATAATGGATCTAATCACCTAATAAGGACTCTTAAGGCATGATGGGTCTTTGAATATACTAGATATTTTCCCCCCACTTTACATGGATGAATAAAGTAGGGTTTATATTAAATTGGGTTCTAAAGTTCCCTATGGGGGCAAGCCACCGTAGTTAATTACATCCTAAGGAAAGTGAATTCCTTAGGAATATTTTGATTAAAATAGGCAATTATTATCTCCAAAGATTTCAGAGATAAGACTATCAATAAATTGGTTATATTGGAAAATCAAATGAGATAGATCAAAAGGAGAGAGACTTATTATTGAAGACAAAGGAGATGGGTATGGAATGCTCGTGATATTAGAAAACTTAGTGAGCATTCCAACCTATCCTATAATTAGGCTTTATATGTTTGAAGTTGAAGAGATTTATTTATTGAGTTAAAATTTTATTAGAAAGCTAGGACTTATAATCCAACAACACATGATTATGGAAATGCCTAAGAGGTGAGAATTTATACTTATAGCTCAAAGGAAACAACTACCTCAGATTCTAAATCTAAGGGGCTTAAGCAAGAGCTAAAGCATGATCTAAATCTAAGTGAAAATGTGTATAAGGTTTACCTCCATAAGAGAGGATAAATCACCTAACTGCTTGACTTATAATCACTAGAGTGACCTAACTCTCCTATGCTTTAAAACCATGTACAAGTCATGATTTTGCAAGAAGGTTGTTATTATTTAGAAATAAACTAAAGTTCTTAAACCCACTCAAGAGACTAGAGCATGAGTGTATGAGTCATGACTTAGTAATACAAATCTTTTCAAATTTTATTTGATTTTGACTCTCATTTTGACAAAGGCCATAAGATTTTTTATATGTCTAAATGCATAATGAAATGAGGTATATTAAATGAGAGAAAGAGGTGTTTACCATAGGAGACCCTCAAAGGTCAAGTCTTCCCTATCATGCAAGGATGGAAACCCTCTCTGCAAGAATGAAATAATATGAATGCATGATATTAAATATACAACATTTAGCTAAGGGGTTTCTAAATCTTTTATTTAATGCCTAGGCTTTATATGAGATTATGAATTATTTATAAAATTTAGTTATGAGTTGTAGTTGGGGTAGAAAATTTATTTTTTCTTGAGAGCCTAATCGGATCCAGGCCATAATTTAAATCACCATTCATAAAGAAACTATTAAGATGCATGCCATTTCTATTATATAATTTAAACATAATCATCAAACAATTTTATAAATCCAATACAAGAATAAAGAAAAGGCGATGTACAACCCGAAAAGAGAAAAATGGGTAGCCAAGCTCTACCTTTATACAACCTAGTATATGAAAGAACAATTACAATTTACAAATGAAGAAATGCTATGGGGAACTTCTTATCTTCATTCTTCATATCGCCTTCATTTCTTCATTTGGGTTTGCTTACTTCAAAGGAATCATAGGACCTCCTAGGACAAAATCTTCTAGCCACTACTTATCAAAATCCCCCATAACACTAATCCTTATTCCTAATACAAAATTATATTAAAAATTGGAAAAGTAAATCTAACTACACCTTCAAAATAAGTGTTAGCTAAACACACCATACAACCTAAGCAATTATATGAATAATTTGGACTTAGCACCCTACACATGGGCAACCAAGTCCACCTATCCTAATTTAGATTATGGTTAGGGGTTAAGCAACCTGCAAAAGAGAGCATTTATATTTAATTTAATCACCCCTTAAATATAATCTCCTACAGAAAATATGATTTGGCTAATCATGGCTTACTATCCAATCTATGAAGCATACACCCTAACATCCAGTCAAAAATAATAAATCACTCCATGCATTGCCCTAACATAAAGCTAGAAGTGGTGATTTAATTTTAAAGTGTGTGTATTAAGGCATGTGTGGTATGCCTTAACTAGGCTTTGTTATGATTTTTTAAGTATGAAAGGATTTAATTACAAAGGATGGTTTCACTTTAAGTGACTTAAATGATTTGAGAACTTTTTTACTTAATGTTTTCTTTTATTCTATTTGGTTTACACCTAACAACTAAGTGCTATAAAGAGAAGAAAAGAGATGATTACTCTCTTTTATCCCTACCTTAAGTCACTTCTAAAGCAAATTAATTAGTAAGTTCTCTTTAATGAATGGCTTATTACATATTTTAATTTATCCTAGGTTTAGGTTTACTTTAAATAATCATATTCACTAAGAAAGGCATCTTAAGGTTAATTGGAACTAATTACTATCACATGACACATATTCCTTCATTTCTTTCCATCATATGTAGCATGTATATGATTAAATCATAAGCATACCTATGTATGCATGCAATGATTTAAATGATGGATGTAAGCATATTAATTTGATGTCTCATTTGATTGAATCATTTTATCATATTAATTTAAAGCTCTATCTAAATTCTTATATAAAATACATAGAATGAAATTAAATAGCACGTGTCATTGTTAAACCAGGAAAGTGAGCAAATGACCTCCTTGGGGATAACTAAAATCTCATGATCCCGTGATGTCCAAACTATATACCCATTACATTCAAACATATGTAAATTATATACATGAAAAAAGAAAGAAAGCTTTAAACCATGATCAATTAATTAATCATTTGAACAAATTTGAATGCATGTCTTTTTAGTATAAATGGTGGATTTTCATTCATTAAATGCACATATATGTATAAAATTTTAAGTGGATACTTCACCATTGTTAACGGAAGTGAGGTAATCAAATGACCTCCTTGCTACTTAAAGCCTCATTCTGGATGTCCAAACTACATATACCCAATACTCTTAACTACACATGAATGTACAAGTAACTACAAGAGTGGAAAGCCATGCTAAAGTTATACTTTTTAAGATATTTATGCATATGGAATAAAGTCTTATCTAAATTCTAGTATTGAAGTATGTAAGAATGAAATCAAATGGAGTACATGCCATTATTAAACCAGGAAGTGAGGTAATCAAATGACCTCCTTGGGGCTAACTAAAGCCTCATATTTTCGGGATGTCCAAGCTATATACCCATTAACATTCTTACATACATGAATTAATGCATGAATGAAAGAAAAGAAACTTCACTTCATACACTTAAGCTATAATCACATACATCTCCTATGTATTTATAACTAATCATATATATATAATCATTCATTTATAAGTTTTGGAAAATAGATTTGGATTTAATAATAATAATAGCCACACATAAATTAATTTAAATCAACACATACAAGCTTGACATAAAGGAAACCATTTGATTTCAATTAATTTTGCAAGAGATGAATGCATCAATCAAGCGACCTACAACATTTAACATGATTGGAAAGAAATAAAGGGACATAAGCACATGATTTCATTCAATCCAATTAACTCTTAAGGACAATCATATTAAATAAGCTTATTTTAGATAAACCAAAATTTATTAATGTCATTTTAATTTCATGTTTGATTTGATTTAAGAAATGTGAGAAAGGTTTGCTAATCCTAATCCCATTCCATGTGTGAGTTAATTTAATTTAATAGGAAGCAATAAGATTGATTTTCTAGACTAATTAGGTTAATGTGTGAATTAAGTCAATTAATTAAACCCTTACCTATCATACCTTAAGATAATTAATTAAATGATTATGAACCAACATAATATGTAAATGAATTAAAAAATAAATAGCAATGCTCCTATGAAATGTTAAAGAATGCCTAATGAAATTACAATCATTAATTAATTAAGCTTAAGAACTCACTTAATTACTTTTATGATTTTCTCACACATGTGAGCTAACCATAATTTCATTAACTCTCTTTAGGTTATTAAACACCTAAAGCTCTACCCATGAATCAATTAAGGGAAATCATAATGCAATTACCCTTCTAATTAGGTTAATCAAGCCATTAATCCATTAATCCATTTCTCTTCCTTAATTACCAAATTGAATTGATTATCCTTTGAAATGAAATGGGCTTAAGGGGGAAAAGGTTGGGAAAGAGGTCCCAACGTAATTCCATAAGCCCTCTCATTCAAATAAACATGATTTGGTATTATTTGAGTTTCAATTTAACGAATTAAGCCATCAATTAGTTAATTATTCCTTAATTAGCATTTTGGCTAAAAAAGAGAAGGAAATTTAGAGAAAAGATAATGGTGGAGGCCCTAATCCAATTCCTAAGTCTTCTTACTATTCAACAATGTTTAAGGGATCCACTTTATTGATTAATTATTGTTCACATGCTTAGCTATTACTTAATTAAGTTAAAAGTGTAATTAAGGCTTAAGCAATCAATTTTCCCAATTAATCAACCAATAAATTCCAAGAAAAATAGGGGAAGTAGAGGCCATCCCCCTAAACATTCATAGAAAGTTTAAAATTAATTTATTAATTAATTATGGAGTAATTAGGCTAATTAAAATTTTAATTAAATCTAAATTAAGCCAAAAATTACTGTTCAAAATTAATTAAGGATAATTTTAATGGATTCCCCTCTAAAATAACTTTAAAATGAGCCATTATTTAGATTTTTTAGATTTTTCTATAATTAGTTATGAATTATTGAAGCTTAACCTTAAAAACATATTAAATAACCTTAATTAAGCATAATCCCATTGGTGCCATGTGGTGCACTAATGCGGCACATTTTCTACAAGGTGTCGTGGGATCGGCTATTTATATTGTCACATCCGCATGTTGAGTCAGTTGACGACAGAGCCGATATTGATCTCCATCGTCTGATCTAAGATCAGATGACACAGATCAAACCCACAGTGTAAATGGACAAAAATAGATGGATCTAACATGATTTGATCTAAGCCGTATGTTCCAATCACACGAAATGGACAGCATGTGATCCTTCTTTCCACGAGCGAAGAACGACAGGAGCCGTCCACCATGGATCGCTTGATACGAGCTCACCTGAGCTCGGATTCACTCCAAAATCAACCTACACCTTTATGTGAGGGATCCATAAGGATTCAACGGGTTGGATGGGCTCACATGCAAATTTTCTTCGAAAAGCTCCAACAAAATTTTCCTATTTCTGAAGTTTTGAGAAATTATCTCGCTGGAGCTCAAGACTGACGATGGGATCGACGGAGGTAGCTTTGTCTAGTAGAGATGAGACCCTATTGAGTAGCACATAAGACTATTCCCCTTAGATTGTTTTGTGGATTAACTTTCATCAATTTACAGCTTGGTGGTGATCAAAGTCCTTCCTCCTGTGTCTTGGGAGCTTGGGAAACTACTTGGGTGGCTTTGACGACATGCGTGGAAGGTGTGTGTAAGAGAAATTTAATTTTGGTTGAGTGATGAGCTAGCTTGGATTGAGATTGGCCTCCCCTGTTTCCATTCCTTAGGAAAAGAGGGAATGCCAAAAGAGGGAAGCTTGGGATGGCTCTAGGGATTGCAAGGAGGTTCAAATTCATAGGAAGCTCTCATTCAAATTGATGCATTTCATGTGAATTGAGGGGGGTATACCCCCGATTTGGAGGTGGAAGGATGGGTTCCTATTTTTTGACCGGCCAACCACCATCAGAGTGCCAGAGTGGTCACACTCAAGTTGACGTGGCTCATATGGATTGGGAAAAGCCATGGCAAGAGGCTCTAAGCTTGATTTGGGAGGATTGTCTTTGCTTGGATCCTTTGGTTTTTGGTTTGCATGGGAGGTGAGTTAACTCATCTCTCTTTTGGTCTATGGTAAGTCTTAACACCTTTTAGAGTGGGCTAGGAGGTTTGGGGATCCCTTATTTGGAAGAGTGAGGGATGCCAATGTGAAATGAAGAGTGGACTTTGCCATCTTTGGTAAAATCCCACATGGAGGAGAGGATCCTTGGAAAATTTGCATTAGACTTAGCTCCAAATGGGTTTGGCGAATTTTAGGTTGACCAAAGATGGGTTTGTGTCAGGTTTGGTCAGCCTCCAATGGGTCATGGGTTGGTTACATGTGTTTTGGCTTCATTTGGTCAAATGGGTTCATTTTGGGTCATAGTTGACCAATTGGTTAAATTGGGTCAAACCAAAGCTTCAGTTAGGTTCAAATGATGATTTAAAGGGTTTTAGTTCAAGCAGTTTCAATCAATTTGTCCTAGGTTTGATTTTAGCTCATTTGGATTCATATAGGTCAAATAAGTTGACCAATTTGACTAAATTGGCCAAATTGGCTTGGGTTGGGTGTTGGTTCAAGTTCAATTGACCAATTGAAATTGGTTGCAGGATTTAGTTTGAATCAATTTGGATTTAATTTGGATTTTGGTCAATTTAACCCTTTAGGTCAATTTGGGCTAGGTTGGGTTAAGTTGACCAATTTGTCAAATTGGGCTTAATTATGGCTTTGGTCAAGTTTAATAATCAATTTGGAATGAACTTGAGCTATTGATTGCAATCAATTTGGGTTATATTATGATTTGACACATTTTGGCCTTTTAGGCAATTTGGGTCAACTTGAGTCAAATGGCCAATTGGACTTTGTTTGGCTCAATTGGGGATCAAGTCATGTTCAATCATTGATCATGAGTTGGTGTGAATCAATGGTTTCAATTAATTTGGTGTATGGTGAGTTTTGGCTAGTTTAGGTTTTATTTGGGCTAAAGGTTGACTTGGTCAAAGGACCAAGTTGACTTGGTTTGACCCAATTCAAAGCAATTGATCATCCTAGGGTGATTGTTGATCATGATATGAGGCTTGGATGGGCTTGGTTCAATCTAATTTGGGTTGGATTAGAACTTGGCTCAAAAATTTCCTTTAGGCCACTTTGGCTTAAGTAAACCTGCATGGGTCAATTGGTTTGGTTTTGGCTTGATTCAAGTTTAGTTGAACTTATATATGAGCCTATGATTGAAATATAATTTTAACTGCAATCAATTTAGAGTCCAATAGATATTGACTCATTTGAAGTTTTCAAGCTAAAAGGGCTAACTTGGGTTGATTTGAGTTTGGTTTGATAATTGTAGGTTTCATTTATATTTGGATAAATAATTGAAGGAATGATTGATTCAAGAGAAAATCCATTGGTTTTGGCTTAGTTTAGGTGGATTTTGGTTAAGTCCAAGAAATTGTCTTAAAGGGTATAAATTAGATTTTGGTTTGATTTTTGATTTGGTTTTGGCTATTTAAATTTATATTTCATTTATATTTTTGAATATAATTGAAGATATAAATGATTCATGAGAAAATCACTTGAGTTTGAAGTGATTTGGAATCAAATTTGATGAACCTTAGGGATGTAGGTCAAAAGGGCTAAGAAAGAAATCAATATAAAGGTGGGTTTCATTTCATTTATATTTATGAATATAAATGAAGGAACAATTGATTTATAAAGAAACCAATTCATTTTGGGTTGATTTGGGTTATGATTTGGTTAAGCTTATAGAGGTAGGTCCATATAGCTTAAGAAGGGTTTTGATTTGATTTAGTTTGATTTGGTTTTGGTCATTTGAGTATGAATTTCATTTATATTTGTGAATATAAATGATGGAATAATTGATTTATAAATAGATCAATCATGTTTGGGATAACTGAAGTGGAGATTTGGCTAAGCTTATGAGAATGGGTCATATGGCTTAGGAGGGAATTTTGGAACTTGGATTTAATTTTTGGATTAAATCATTTGAAGTTAGATTTGGATTGGAATTTGATAGTTTGATGAAAGGATTGAAATGATATTTGAGAAAATCAAATGAATTGGGATTGATTTGAACTTGGTTAAGGCTAAGTCCATAAGATGAAATCAAAGAGCTTAGAAAGGATTTTGAATTCAATCATAAGGTTCATGGAGAATTTTGAGCTTAAATTTAATCATGAGATTGATTATGAGTCTTGGAATTTTGGTTTGGATTTGGTATGAATTTGAGGTTTAGTTTGAGAAGGAAAGTATGGATTGGGTTTAGGGTATAGGACAAGCATGCTTTCCTATGTCTCTAAGGCATGACTTATCCCTATAGCAAACCCTCCAAAGTCTCTAGGGTTACATTAAGTGTTCACCTAATCACTAGAAGTGCCTTAAGACTAAGATGCTCTTAGTGTCTATAAGAGTCCCAGATCTATGTTGAGGAAGTTGAGAACTCACCCCAAAAGTGAGGTCAACACAAAGTTCCAAGCCAAATGATTTAAACCTAATCGCATCCTAATCCAATCATATGGACTTAACTAAGTTCCTTCAATCAAACCAAACTCAGTTGATTTTCACAAAAGCAGTCCAACCATTCAAATCATCATTTCAAACTCTTTCAAAATCTACAATCAAGCAAATCAAACTAAATCAATACAATTAACTTTAGCCCATTTGAACCCAAAATGTCCAAATGATCCAAAATCTAATTAAACTCAAATCACTTACAATCAAAGCCATGAATCAATCATCAAACTAAATTCAACCCAAAACTAACTCAATTGACCAATTTGGTTCACTTGACCTAAAGTGACCTAAAGGACCCATTTGAGCCAAACTCCAATCCAACCCAAATTGGATTGAACCAACCCATTCAATACCTCCTATAATGATTATTGATCATCCTTGAATGATTAATTATAATCAATTGAGCCAAATCAACTCCAATTGGCCGATTGACCCAAATTTACCCAATATGACCTAAAGGGACAAATTGAGACAAATTAAATCCTACAACAAATTGATTAAAACAAAAGACTCAAATCCATCCCAAATTGATTATTGAACATGATCAAACCCTTGATTGAACCCAATTTGATCAAGTCAACCCAATTGACTCATTTAGCCTAAATTAACCTAAAGGGTCAAATTGGTTTAAATCCAAATTGATTGAAATTAAAACCTACAATCATCTTTAAATGATCAATTGAACCTAAACCAACACCTAACTTAAGCTAATTTGTCCAATTTGACCAAATCGGTTAACTTAGTCCATTTGCCCATATGAACCCATATGGGAAAAATTGAAATTCACTTCAAGCCAAATCAAACCAATTGATCTTAAACCTCTCAAATCATCATTTAAACTTAACCTAACCCATGGTTTGACACAATTTGACCAATTGTTTAACTTAACCAAACCTAGCCCAATTTGACTTACATGGCTCAAATTGAGCCAAACCCATTCAAACTAAGCCCAAACCCATTCAAATTTGGCATGACCCATCCTTGGGTCACCATGGGTCAGGCCAAACCAAACCCAACCTAAATAAAACTTGAGTTGACCCATTACCCATTCAGTAAAGCCCTCCACATGGTCTTACCAACTCCTTTACATTTGGCAACCTTCCTTAGCTTAATTTGAACCCTTAGATCACTAGCTGACCTAGCCCAAAGCTGGTTGGGTTATCCATGGTTAAGGGAGGTGACCTAACCCCTCTCTTCTCACTAGAACACTTAAGAAAGCATGGACACTTTACCTCAGCCATGGCAACCCACCTCTCCTCACTCACCCACTCAAATTGAGCGACATTAGCATCTGTTTGACGTCCCCGATCGCTTATTTTAGCCAGACGTCTGCCCAAGGTAGAACTGATCTAAGCCATTGAATTTGAGGGACAGAGAGTATACTCCTCCCCATCTCATTCCAAAACACATCCATGCATTTTCAGAGCATGAGAGAGATGAAATGAACTCCCTTGAGCTTTCCCAAACTTCCCTTGGCCTCCCCGTCGTCGGTGAGACCAAACCCAAGAGGAATAGACCATCCACTCTATCCCACTCCACTTAAACTAAACCATTCTTAAATTAACTTCACCCACACCTTCTTCTAGCTCCGATGATTAAGAATGAATCAATTCTTGATCGATTTGAGCACCGGAGACCCATCCAAGAGCAACTCCGATGAAGATTTTGGTGACTCTTAGTCCACAGAGCCACTAGCAAGAGATCAAGGCGTGAGCTTCTTAGTAGGGCTTCATCTCTTCAAGATGAAGCTACCTCAGTTGGAAAATTGCCGATCTTGAGCTCTCATGAGGTAAACTCTAGCAAATCGTAGAAAAAGCCTTAGGAGTTGGTCTTTTGTGAAACATTTTATCATCTCTTAGATCCCTATAGATTTCTTCCTTGAAGATTTTGGAGTCGATCTCAAGGCCTCACAAGCTTGGATCGAGTAGGGGAGGGTAGACGGTGTCCATTTTCCATCACTCAAGGGATGATGGATCATCCACCATCTGTTCTGTGTGGTTGGAAAGGACAATCATGATTAATTTGATTAAATTCAATTTAACTTTGGAATCTGATTAATCCCCATCATTTGATCTCAGATCGGATGGCGGGGATGGAAGCGCATCCGCCACCACCATGTGAATGTGCCGCATTGGATGTTTTAAGTGAACAATCTCGTAACATCGTGTGGAAAGCACAGCCACGTCAATGAGATTAGGGGTTAATTAAGGTTTAAAATATATTTTAATTAGCCAAAAATTTAAAAATTCATAAATAATTGTAAAAAAATCAAAAAAGTACAAATAAACCCATTTTGGAAAAGTTAAATAGTAGAGAATTTAATAAAAATAATTTAATATGATCTTGAATAGTGAATATAGCTTAATTAGGGTTTGAATATTTTCTTATTAGCTTAATTAAGCCCTAATTACTTGGGCAATTAATCCCAAACTTAGCATGTTGATTTAATGGGATGATTTCTACCTCTCATGATTTTTTAGGATTTATTGGCTATGTGATTAGGGGAATTTGAAATTCAAGCCTTAATTACCTTCCTAATTAATTTAATGATCATTTAAAATCTCAAAATAGTAATATTAAATTAATTTAACTTCATTAATCTCTGATTAATAATAAGATGATGAGGAAGAATGATTAGGATCTCATTCCTCATTACTTTGCCAAATTCTTCTCATTAAAGAGAGTTAATTAATGCAAATTCTAATTAATGAATTAATTAAATGATTAATTACCAAATTAAATCTAATCAAAATGATAACTACATCAGAAAATCTCATTTGAAATTAAGGCTTTCTCTTTATGTTCTCAATAACATAAAGACCCTTAAGAAAATTATGATTATCCCATAAGTGTGAAAAATCATAAAAGTACTTAATTTGATTCATTAATGTAATCTATTAAACCAATTGCATTAGTCCTCTAGGAGCATTACAATTTTATTTTTCTCATGTTCATATCATTTGTGGTTCATGATTAGATGGTTAACTAAATTTAAGAAACATAGAAAAGGGTAATTAAATGGATTGTTTATTGGTTCAAATTAATTAAATTATAAAAATCACTTAATTAGATTTCTTTAAATAAATTAAATCATCAACATGGGAATGGGATGAAAACAGCAAGTGATCCTTTCTCCTCATTAAGTTCAATTAAAATCCAAAACCAAAATTTAATAAGAGGCTTTGGTTTTCTTTAAATGATTTTATTTAATGTGATTGCCGTTAAAAATTAATGTAGTTGAGTGAATTAGGTAGCTATGTTTGATCATTCCTTTTCAATCACTATAAGTGTTGTATTTCATGTGATATCATGCATTCATGCTTTCAAAAAACATTAAATAATCAAATGAAATTTACTTATGCAAAGTTGCATGTGTTGGCATAATCCTATTATATGTGTGGCTATTATCACTAATAAATTTCAAAATTATAAATTAACATTGAAAGGTTAGTGTGATATTAGTTATGAATATTTATATAGGATTTGCATGTGTTTATAACTTAAGCATATTGAAGTGTTGCCTTATCCTTTTGAGTTCTTGTATAATCTTACATGTGTATGAATGATAATAAGTATATAGCTTGGACATCCCGGGAATACGAGGCTTTAAGTAGCCCTATGGAGGTCATTTAATTATCTCACTTCTGTGGTTAATAAAGGCACGTACTTATGTAATTTCATTCATATGTGTACATGTACTAGAATTTGGATAGAGCTTTACTTAACATGTGTAAATAATTCAATCAAAATACAATCTTTTGCATGATTTCTATTCTCATAGTTGCTTATACATTCATATGAATTTATGATAACAAGTATATAGTCCGGACATCCTAGGAATACGAGGCTTTAAGTAGCCCCATGAAGGTCATTTGATTATTCCACTACTCTGGTTAATAATGACACGTACTTGCTCAAATCTTTTATACACTTGTTTGCGTATTTAATTAAAGAATGAAAATCCCCATTTCTACTAAAATGTATGCATTCATAATCCTTTTAGTATGCCAAAATATATTGTATATATAGGTATACTAAGTGTTAAATCATATGCATGTTATGGGTGATTAAAAGGAATGGTGAAGCATGTATTATATGATGGTAATTTAATCACATTAGTCTTAAAATTCCTTTCATGTTGAATAGGATTCTTTAAGATTAACCTAAACATAGGATTAATAAAGTGTTTAATAAATCATTTATTAAAAGAAACTAAATCATAAAATGTGCATGTAGAAACCACATAAGATAGGGATGAAAGAAGGTTAAGCCCCTTTCTTCTCTTTACAATAATTAGATCATAACATCAAATGAAATTAAAAAAAATACAAACTTAAAACTTACAAATATTCTAAACAACTTAAAATGAAACCAACCATCATGTTAAATTAAAATTTTCCAAATATAAAAAATCATAATTCAAAAGCCTAGCTAAGACATACCACACCAAACCTTAGCACACACATTGGAATCAAGTCAACACTTCTAGCTCTATGTTAAGATGGTGTATGTGTGATATTATGTTTTATTTTATGATGTAATGTTTTAGACTGAATATTAGGAATGTGGAGCGTAGACTTGATGTTAGGCCATTATTAGTCTAATATTATTTTCTGTAGGGGATTGTGCTTAAGTGGCCACGAAAAGTAAATATAAATATTTTGTTTGCAGGTTGCTTATACCCCTAAGCATAATCCATAGTAGGATAGGTGGGCTTGGTTACCTATGTGCAGAGTGCTAAGTCCAAATTATGAAATATAAACTGCTTGGGATGTATATATGTTAAGCTAATATCTATTTTGCAGATGTAGTTAAATTTACTTTCCATAAAAAATATAATTTTTATAATAGAAATTAGGATTAGTGCTATGGGGTTTAGGATGAGTAGTGGCTTGAAGGCTTAGTCCTGGAGTGCCCTGTGATGCCTTGGAACAAATCAATGAAAGAAAGAAGGAAGAAGAATAAATGAAGAATGAAGTCCCCCATAGCATGTGTTTAATTTTAGTTGTAATTATTATTTTGAGATCCAGGTTGTATAAGGGTAGACTACCCAACTTTTCTATTTTCGGGGTGTATGGTGGTACCCAGCCGCACCGATCTTTTATTTTTCCATGGTAGTGTATAAAAATGATTATTATTGTGTTTAGCTTACACATTAGAATAATATGATTTCCATAATTTTTTAATGAATGATGATTGAATGTGTGACCTATATGCGGTTGGCTCTTAGGATAAAATTAATTTTTCTGCCCCAATTAACAACTCATAACTAAATTTTAAAATAACTTTCATCCTCACTTTAAAGTTTAGGTTTCAATCATAATAATAAAAGATTTAGCAACCCCTTAACTTTATGTTGTATGTCTAACATCATGCATATCATATTGAATCACTCTTGTAAAGATGATGGCCTCCATTCCTGCACTTTAGGGACTGCTTGACCTATGAGAGTAACCCATTATGGTAGAGATTCACTCTCTTTCTCTTTTAATTTAGCCAATAATCAAATTTCATCATGCATTTAGGCATAAATATCCCAAATCCTTTGTCCAAACGAATGTGTCAAACAAATTATAAAAGTTTTCATTTTTAGACTAAGTCATATGCTCGTGCTAGTCATGATCTAGTCTCTTAGGGAGTGAGTTTAAGGCTTTAGTCTCTTTCCAATTAAATAACAAGTCTAACCATCTTGCAATTTCATAAGACCATACTACATGATTTTGAGGTGTGTTAGGCCACCGTGTTGTAAGTCTAGAAGTCGGACAGGTTTATTCTCTCTTATGGAGGTAAACCATTATATCCCCTCTTCTCTTAGAATTAGTTCATGCTCTTAGCTTATGCTAGAGCTCCCTAGATTAGGATCTGAGGTTGTTTGTTTCCTTAGGGCTATGGGCATAAATCCTCATCTTATAGGCATTTTCATAACCTTGTGTTGATGGACTATAAGCCCTAATATTCTAATAGAAGTTTAACTCAAACAAAATAAATTCTTTCACTTTCAGATATATAAAGCCTCACCATAGGTTAGATTGGAGTGCTCCCTAAGCTTCTTAGTATTATGATTATTCATTACTTTTCTTCATTTGGATTCCAAAATAAGTCTCTCTAATCAAACAATCCCATTTTATTTTCCAAGATAACCAACCATAATCTTTGGAGATAATTGATTAATTACTTTACTGTTCTAAGAAAATCTCATTTTCTATGATGTAATTAACCATGAAGGTTTGCCTCCATAGAGAACTAAAGAACCTGGCATAAAATCAACCCTGCTTTACCCTTCCATGTAAAGTAGAGGAAAGATCTCTGGTACATTTGAAGACCCATCATGCCTTAGGAGTCCTTATTAGGTGATTGGGCTCATTGGAGGGTGTTGTTTCCATCTTTCGAGATGGTACATCATACCTTATTGTTGTACATGATCATTTCAATAAGTCCCCTTCAAATATCTGTGTAGTGTCCACACTACCTCCAAATTAAAACACCACAAGGTGCATAAGAGAGCTTTCTCCTTTAAGTAGAAAAATATAGTCTCCACCTAGATCTCTTTCTCAAGTGATTTTTTTATTTCTTTTGTGTCTCATGTTAATGCACTATTTTATTCTAGGACGAAGATGTGTATGAGGGTGCTAAAAATTAGGAGCTTTGTTTGTTTGCCTATTTTGTTGCTAAACGTCTCTACTATGAATCTCTTCGCTCTTAGATGAAAAAAAATGGAAGATCAAAGGTACTCTTATTATGCTTTTCTTAAAGATTTTTCTTGTTAAAATTCTCAAAAACTTGATGATTTTAATTTTGTGATTTATATAAATTTATATTTTATATTCTTTTACAAAAATATTATGTAATTAAAGGTATTTTAACAATGATAATAAATTTTGGCTATTATGTTACTATTATACCTTATTAAGAATTTATTATGTTATAAATATTGTGATACCCAATTAAAGGTATTTTAACATTGATGATAAATTTTACTACTATAATTAGGATTTTATCATAAATAAAAAAAGAATTTCATATGGAAATAAATTAAAATAAAATTGTTTTTGTTTATAATATTTTGAAATGACATTTAAAATTATCATAAAAATAATATATCATGACATTTAAAATTTTGGCTAATTGTATTTCTATTTTAAAAATATTTTTCAAAGATGTTATGTTTATTAAACATTTTTAAAATTATAATTGTTAAGCATATTTTGTGAAAATGGTAAAAAAAGAATATACTTTTTCATCAAAATAAATACTATTTTTTACTGGCAATTTTTTTCATCATAAAAACAAGCAAGAAAAACATACAAAATAAGTTTTAGATTATATTTTAGATTAAATGATAAGAAGTTGAGTAGGGGTGGGGATTAATCGAAGTTTGTGGAGAGTAAGAGGGAGGTAATTGCCGAACTCAATTTCAAATTATTTTATTTTCCTATACAGTCTCAGATAAACTGGGGATCATTAGAATAGGGATTGCTCGTCTTCACTATTGAGCGGCCAAAAGCCATTGCATAGCGCTCCTCATCATTGGATTTAGGCTTATAAATAAACGGCACCCTCACCATCGAATGGCCACAACACTATATACAACTATTCTCTCAAGAAGAGGAAGAAAAAGCTCGAACAAATTCCTTCTTCCCTAATGGCCAAGAAGAAGATCATCCGACTCAGATGAAAAGCTCAAATGCCAAAAGAAAGATATCAAAAATATGAAAGCCCTTAATGCAAAACTCTATTCATGCCTCCCAGATGAGCTAGGTTCGTTGCCTCCCTTGTTCACGCCTTCAATGCTTTCCCCTTATTGTGGTTTTCCACCCTATATTTGTATGTTCGCTTTCCTTTTGTGGCCGTAAGGCCTTTTTTTGGGCATGGAACCCTCGACCTCTTCCATTTTGGGGAGACCTTCCTCTTCTCTCAACTGGAAAAGTCTCATCACTTCTCAAACCCCTTCCTCCAACCCATTCAATCTTAGTTTCATCCCTTCATCTGCAGATGTAGTGACATTTTCGGAGGGGAAATTACTAACGGATCCAAACAGTGGTGCATTATTCCATTATGTAGAAGGCCTTCCTATGACAACCTTCTGCAATCGATTAAGAAAACTTGTTCTCTTTGTGGTAATGTTGACCTCATCTCCTTAGCTGATGGTTTCTTTCTATTCAAGTTTAATTGTGTAGATGATTTTGACATGATTTTAAATGGTGGGCCTTGGTTCATATTGGGCAAACCCTTCTTTTTCAAAAAGTGGACACCTGAATTTACTTCTATGAGGGCAGATTTCAAAGATATACCAATCTGAGTGAAATTTCCTATTCTACCTTTATGCTGTTGGTCAGAGAATGGCATATCTAAAATTGCGAGCATGATAGGCACTCCTCTCACAGTTGATCCTCTCACCACCAAGGGGCTAGACTTACTTTCGCTCATGTTAGTATCACAAAGATTTCTTGAATCCCTCACACATTCTATTAATGTCAAAAGTGATTCAACAAGTCTTATATGAATGGAAGCGCTCCATATGACAGATAAAATCTCCATATTACAAACCAAAAATCTAAAATATAAATATTCTTTAATACCATTAATCCTTTGATAGTTCCTTCCTCTTCTACTACACTTGCACCAGATCTAAACCTGCTTATACATAACCCCTCTAACAATCTTGAATCTATTGCAAAGGACACTGACTTAAGTGTGGAGGAAGAGGATAATATTCCTAATCCTTCTACTCATGCCCACCCTTCTTCTTCCTCTGGAATAGTCCAAAATTTATTTGCCTCCCCTTCAATTCGAATCCTGACAAACTTAATGAACTGTCTTCAAATGCATCAATCTTAAAAGCCTCCTCTTCTAAAACCACCTCTGTTATTAACTCTACTAAAGGCCGAAAAGGTAGACCAAAAGGGGGACCCGCGTCCTCTCAAAAATAATGATGCATCTTATGAATATTGCCTCTTAGAATGTAAGAGGCTTCAATAGTGACATCTGTGTCACTGACTATAGAAAATTTGTGAAAAATAATAATCTTGATGTTATGTGACTTCTTAAAACCAAATTATCTCCCAACACCATCTCTAATCCCATTGATTCAAAGCATTTTAATATTTTCAAGCATGAAAATAGTGTTGATAATTTCTCGAATGCTCTTAATGGTCGTATTTGGATCAATGGAATACTGAAGTGACTTCTTTTTCAGCTATTCGTACTCACCCTCAATTCATTCATGGCAAATTATTGATGGGAACTTTATCTAGTTTCCTTATCACTTTTGTCTATGTAGATAATAGCAATTATGGTAGAAAAGTCCATTGGCACTCTCTTAGTTCTTTGGCTTCCACTATCGATGAACTATGGATTATTCTAAGAGACTTTAATTACATTAGGAAGGTTAATAAAAAAGTGGGAGGCCGCACTCCTCTTTCGAGCAAACTTTCTGACTTCAATGACTTTATATAACACTTTGGTCTTATTGAGATGAAAAATATGGGCCTTTCCTATAGCTAGTTCAATCAACAAATTCATAACCCAATTAGATACTTATTGGATCGTGTTCTCTATAACCCTCACTAGATTACTGCCCATCCCCACTCTAGTTGGAAAGTCATGACTCCACTCACATCGATCCTCCCTATTTTGATTTCCACGGGTATCAAACCTACTCTAAGACACGGATTTATTTATAAGAACTACTAGAGTCATTGCCATGATTTTCTGGATATTGTTCAACATTCTTAGAGGACACATGTCGAAGGAGACCCTATAATTGCCTTCTGTAATTCCCTCAAAAACACTAAACTTGCTCTTAAGGCCATCAACCGGAATTCATTCAACTACATCTCCAATCGAATCATTCTTCTAAAAACTAAACTTGAGGAGATACACTCTTGACATGATTCCTATCCTCTAAATTCAACTATTCTATAGGAGGCACTTATGACTCAGAATTGCCTTAGTGAATCTATTACTTGTGAGAATCAATGGATTATGTAGAGGGAAAAATGTGCTTGGCTCTCTAAAGGGGAGGATGACATTAAGTTACTATACCAAAGAGTCAACATTAGAAAAACAAGAACTTAATCAAAAACTTGAAAGTCAATGGTGTTGATATTTGCTCCCAATAAGATATGGCAAAAGAGATTACATCCTACTACACAGACTTGCTTAATAGCCTCAATATGTCTTCTACTTTTGAATGTCTTGATATCCCTATTGGACCCCACATTTAAAGGCAAGATAGCCAAGATTTAATATATCCCTTCACCAATGAAGATATCAAATCAGCTTTTTTATTGGTTCATAAGACGGGCCAGAAAGTTTTACCTTAAAATTTTTCAAGGACACCTGGGCTATCACTATACATTCATTAGTTGCAACTATCCATCACTTTTTCTCTACTTCAATACCTCCTCACCAGGTCAAACATATGGCTATCACCCTTATCCCCAAGAAGTGTCATGCTGAATCTATTTCTGATTACATGCTTTTCTCTCTTTGCAATTTTTTTATAAGGTTATGTCCAAACTACTTGCTGACAGACTTAAACATATTCTCCCCTATATAATTCACCTGGCTCAAGCAACTTTCTTAAAAGGGAGGGACATTGATGATAATATCATACTGGCTAACAAAATTCTTTATAATTTTACTCATAATAATCGTTCTAAGAGCTTTTATGCTAATATTGACCTCAAGAAAGCTTTTGACAATGTGAGTCGACAATTTTTTTTACACAGATTGAATATCCTTAGATTCCCTCCTACTTTCATCAAATGGATTGAAGCTTGCGTGGATTCATACTCAATGGAGAACTATTTGGATATTTCTTCTCTTCTTTGGATTTGAGGCAGGGCTATCCTCTATCCCCTTACTTATTCAATATTATTATGGATGATTTCTCTAGGCTTTTGGACAAATACACTTCAACTGCTAATTTTTCTCCAATCAGGAAAAGGACTGGTCTTGTCTCATTTCATTTATGTTGATGATCTGTTGGTCTTTGGGAAGGAGACTATACCTAATATTACATGTCCCTCTAACTTTCTCAATATCTTCTTTCAAGAAGCCAATATTTCTTCCAATAAATCTAAATCTACCATATGTTTCTCAAAACCAGTGGACCCTCACTTAAAGAAAGGATTGAGTTCTTTTTGGGTTTTAATCATACTGCTTTGCCATGGAATTACCTCAGTTTTTATATCTCCTCCTCTTGAGCTAAACCTGCAGATTGCTCAAAAATTATTGATAAATCTTTGGCTTTCTAGTTAAAAATGTTCCTTTCTCTCTTTTGCCGGTAGGCTTCAATTAGTTTAGCTCACTTATTAGAGCTACCTCTTTTACTGGTTTAGGTCCATCTCTATCCTTAAGAGCATTAGAAAAGCTATCAAGAGCTTAATCTCTTCATTCCTTCATAACTATAGGAATGAGAGAAAACTCACTACTATTTCTTGGGCTAACACTGCCAAGTCGTTTGAGTTTAGAGGTCTATGATTTTTTAACATCGATTCTTTAAATTTAATGTGCAAAGCTAAAATCATATGGAGATTATACAATTCAAACTCCCTGCTTTCTTCATTCTTCTTTTGGGCAACAGTTCTCTCTTTGGATCAGCACCTCCACCTCCTCTACTGCTCATTATAAAGAACTATTTTCTACGGTTGTGAGATGCAAAAATTGTCTTACTTTTTAGGTGCTCAAGGATAGCAGATTATCTTTTTCTTCGACCCCTGGTTAGCTGGTTTCTCCCTTTATGAAAATTTGGGTATGCGATTATTTCTTGGAGTAACTACTCTCTAAACACATAGGTCCATAAGGTCATTTGTGATAGTATTTGGAACTTACCTATAATAGGTTAGGCACTATATGAATGTATAAACCTGATCCTTACTATTCATATTATGATTAATTCGGTTAGTTGTTTATGGTTGGATAAGCACATTTTCTGCCATAAAACCACTCAGATATTCCTTTTTAAAGACCATAATAAACCGAACTGGGTAAAATATGTTTGCTTTAAAGGTTACTCTATCAAATATGCCACCCTCGCTTGGAGAATACTTATGGATGGCTTGAAAACTAAAGATATTTTAATTAAGAGAGGTATTTCGGTTAACCCATTATGTATCTTATGTCACAACTGCAATGAGAGACACTCCCATCTCTTTTTTGAATGCCCCTTTTCTATGGAGGTTCTAAAAGCCTCTATCCCGATGGGAATTTTTTTTTCATATGGGCTATTCTTTAACTTAACTTCTTCTACATGTTGAGCATATATCTTGTAAGGTGATTAAAAGGTTTTTCTTACTTGTTATCTCTATCAGTGCTCATTATTTTTGGCTGGAACGGAATCAACATATCTTCAAAAGTAATGCATTATCAACCAGCACTATAAATATAATCTATTTTTCCATTAAACAAAAAAGTTTCAGATGGAAATTTAAAGAAAATGTGCTAGAGGCTATCCAAAATCTATACTTCACTTGACCATTTCTTACCTCTCTTTTGATATTGTTGCTTGGTTTCATCTGAGAGACTAACTTGCTTTATTTTCTTAGCAACTCTTTGGTTTTATGGGAACAACATTACAAGGAAAGTTTCTCAATATCAATTTTTGGAGCAATGATGATAAACCAGCTTCTTATGGTTCAATCGGTCGCCAATGCACCTGGAGCCTGCCTTGACAACTATGTCATTAAGCAAAGACATCGTTACTCACCCCTTAACTCTTTGTATCGCGTGAAGTTCTCTTTATGGTGTCATTGCGCCTGGATGGAGCTTAACATGATCGGGTTTTATGGTCAATTGAGCTCAATTCTTTTTTGAAAGTTTGGATTTTTCATATTTATAAGTTTTTTATTTTATTAATGATAGTTAGCTGGTTAGTAGATTAGGTGTATCTCAGAACCACTCGTGATGCATATGCCTAAAAATAGCTATAGAGAAATTAATTATTATTAAAACATTATAAATATTCTCTTGAAATTAATAATATTGCTTACCATTTTTTCTTGCTTTTCAATCCTAAAAGAGATAGAGATGATCATAATTATTTTTCATAAAGTTTTAAGTGTTTAAAATTAGATGTGCACTTCTTAATTTTTTTTGTGTTCATGTCTCCTCTTTCATGTGAATTCTTCAACTTTCAATATTTAGTGCATTCAATCATAATAGATAAATTGATTTCTTTTTTTCAATTATTATTTTTCAATATATTATTTATTAGTTCTTATAATGCAATTTTTTCTTCCTAAGCATCTATTTAAAAAGAAAAATAAATATTATTAATAAAAATGGTAATGAGGCTGCAATTAGCCAGTCCAACATAGAAAATTATAAAAATAAAATGCAGTCACATATTGTTTTCTACTTCGAAAATCCATATAATATAAGCTATTTTTAAAAAGTTTAGTACAATAAACATACATTACCATATTTTTCTTTTTTTTGTCTTTGCCATGATGTAAGTTGAAATTTTGTGAGTAAAAATTCAAAAGTTTAATATAGCATCATTCTTATATATGATAAATAAGAATGCAAAAGCTAATTTTACCACTCATAATTCTACTAAGGCCCAAATTAACCATATATATAAAAGATAGGGCAAGAATAAGCTTGAATTTTTTTATGCACTATCAATTTTGATTAAGAAGAATGATATTAAAGGTCTCTTAGATTTATAGAGGAGCTAAGAAATATGGGAGAATAACTTTCAAAGTTATCCTCAAGAGAAAGACTAAGAAAAACAATATGCAAGTCAAAGTCATCAATGATCATATGAGAAATTGAATCAACCCTTGCAGTCTAACTCATATTATGAAGCAAACAATCTTGTTGAGGATTATGAATGAGAAAATCTAGATCATTATGGGTATTTGAATATTCATTCTTATGACTAATTTTCTTATTAGCAATCAATAAGTATGAACAAAAGTGCCTTAATATTGTGTTAGATTTATGGAGTAACACCTATTTGGTTTGTGAAAGAATCTTCAAGAACCAAGTTATTTGGTTGTTAATAATGAGTGCACTCTTCGGAATATTTGATATAAACTTGATTGTCTGTCGAATCAATTCATTATGAGAGTAGATACTTGGTTTCCTCTCAAAGACTACCTTCTTCAAAAACCACTCATGAAAAACTTTAGGAGAGATCAATTTTCAAAAGAACCCTAACAATCAAGAGCCTTAATATCAAAGAAGTATGTGAACACACTCATAGTTGATAACCAAAGAAAGAACCTAATGAGGAAAGAATAAATTTACCCAATAGTGCACTTTTAACTAAGGAAAATAATCCAAGGGAAATGATTACTTCATTAAAAATTTCAAAGCAAAAAAACCCATTTTAATAACCTCATTATTGATCCATCAACCATAATCAATTTCTTTAATTTCTATCCAAGAGAATTTTATCATACTATGTTTATAAGAATACATATATATATATATATCCAACAAATTATGTACTTTATAGAGTGGTTCTAATAGATTGAAGAGTCAATCAGTCAAGGCCAATTTTAATAGATCTTAAAATTTTTTCTAAGTATTATATTAGGGATGAAAAGAGAGTTTATTTCCAATATGATAATGAGAGAGGTGTTGATCAAGAAAATTATGCTAATGGAGCATTTCCTGTGTTTGAATCCACTAGATGATAATATTGTCTAATATTATATTATGCAACTATTATGTTTATTTTTGAGATGTGGGACACCACGTAGATCTTAGAGGGTACTTATTGAAGTGATCGGGTATGACATTAAGTAATGATGCACTATCTCAAAAGATAAAAATCATCACCCTATAATGAACCTGATCACGTAATAAGGACTTCTAATGCATGATGGGTCTTTGAATGTACCATAGATCTTTCCCCTCTTTTATATAGAAAAGTAAAGTAAGGTTTATTTTAAGCCAGGTTCATTAAGTTCCCTATGGAGGCAAGCCTCCATAGTTAATTACATCCTAAGGAATGGGAATTCCTTAAGAATTCTCTCGATTAAAGTAGAAATTAAGGTCTCCAAATATTTTAAGGCTAGACTATCAAAGGATTGGTTATGTTTGAAAAATCAAATGAGATTGTTCAAAGAGAAGACTTATTTTTGAAGCCAAAGAGAATAAGTAGGAAATGCTCATGTTACTGGGAAGCCTAGTGAGCATTTCAATCTATGTTATAGTTGAGCTTTATATATATTTGAAATTGAATAGATTGATTTTATTAAAGTTGACATTTTATTAGAAAGCTAGGACTTATAATCCCACAACACAAGGTTGTGAAAATATCTAAGAAGTGAGAATTTATGTTAGTAGCCTGAAGGAAATAGCTACCTTAGATCCTAAATATAGGGAGCTTTATTAAGAGCTAAAGTACATCCCAAATCTAAGCAAAAATGTGTATACAGTTTACCTCTACAGGAGAGAGTAAACCAACCAACTACTGGACTTACAACTGCTTGGAGTGATAGCCAGCTAACACCTCTTATGCTTTAAATCCATATAGTCTAGTCATATGAAATTATAAGATTAGTTGGGCTATTGTTTATTTAGAAAAAGACTAAAGTCCTTAAACCCAGTCCCTAAGAGACTAGAGCATGAGTGGTATGAATAATGACTTAATCTACAAATGCAAATCTTTTCAAATTTTATTTAATTTTTGACACTTCATTTTAACAAAGGCTTTTAGGATTTTATATACCTATATGCATGATAAAATTAGATTATTGGCTAAATCACTAAGAAGGGATGTTTTTGACCACAAGGGATGCCCTCATAGGTCAAGCATTCTCCTATCATGCAAGGATGAAAATCTCATTTTCAAGAGAGAAAGAATATGCATGCATGATGTGAAACATACAACATTCATCTAAGGGGTTACTAAATCTTTTAATTATCTTGATTTAATATTAGGCTTTATGTGAGGTTATGCGTTGTAGAAAATTTTAGTTATAAGTTGTAGTTGGGTAGAAATTTTTTTTTAAGAGCCTAATTACATCCAGGCCACACATTCAATCATCAATTATAAAGAAACTATGAAAAAGGCATATAATTTCTAATGCATAAGCTAAACATAACAAATATTTTATAGTTAATGCAAAAGAATAAAAAAGGTAGTACCTGCATACAACCCAAAAGGAGAAATGGCAAACAACTCTATCATTTTATATAACCATACATAAAAGAATAATTACAATTTACAAATAATAAATGCTATGGGAGGGGGGGGGGGGTCTTCAAGTCTTCATGTCTTTATGCGTCTTCCTCCTTCTTTGATTTGGTTTGCTCCACTTTCAAAGGCATGACATGGCCTCCCAGGACAAAGCCTTCTAGCCAATGCTCATCCTTATCCCCCCATAACACTAATTAAAATTCCTATTACAAAATTATATTAAGAATAGGAAAAGTAAATCTAACTACAAATGCAAATAAGTGTTATCTAGACACACATACAACCCAAGCAGTTATATTTATAATTTGGATTTAGCACCCTAAACATTGGTAACCAAGCCCACTGTCCTAACTGGATTATGCTTAGGGGCTTAAGCAAAGAGAGTATTTTATTTATTTTTGTGGCCCTTAAGCACAATCTCTAGAAAATATGATTAGCTAATCACGGCCTCATCCATGAAACATACACCCTAACATCTAAAATAATACATCACAAAATAAAACATACATCAAAACCATGCACCATCCTAACATAAGGCTAGAAGTGATGACTTAATCTAATATGTGTGTATTAAGGCTTGTGTGGTATGTCTTAACTAGCTTTAGAGTTAGATTTTCTAAGTGTAGAAGATTCAATTTAAAGGGTGGTTTCACTTCAAGTGCTTTAATTGATTGACAAGTTTTAATTTATGTTTCTTTGGTTTCATATGACCTGCACTTAACAACTAAGTGTTATAAAGAGAAGAAAGAGGATTTCCCTCTTTCATCCCTACCTTAAGTGACTTTCTAAAGCATGTTAATTTAATTTAGTCCTCTTTAGTGAATGGCTTGTTCCACATTTTAAATTAATCATAAGTTTAGGTTCACCTTAAATGATTGCATTCAACATGAAAGGCTTCTTAAGATTAATTTGAGTGAACTACTAACACATGACATATACATCAATTTATTCTTTACCATCACATATAGCATGCATATGACTTAACTCTGAGTATGACTATACATACAACATATTTTAGCACACTCAAATGATGAATGTAGATGTGCATATTTGAAGATTATATTTCTTATTTGATTGAATTATTTAATCATATTAATTTAGAACTTTATCTAAATTCTTATATTAAAAGGCATAAGAATGAAATTAAATAGGTATGTGTTTAGAGCTTTATCTAAATTCTTATATTAAAAGGCATAAGAATGAAATTAAATAGGTATGTGTCATTGTTAAATTAGGAAAGTGAGAGAATCAAATGACCTCTTTGGGGTTAGCTAAAGCCTCGTATTCTTGGGATGTCCAAAATATATACCCATTTGCATTCAAACACATGTAAATTTGTATGTAAGAATATAAGGAAAGAAATTCCAAATCATTTGACTAATTAATTTAATCATTTAGTATATTATGAATGCATGTATTTTTAGTAGAAATGAGGGATTTTCATCCTTTAGCCACACATACATACACATGTAAAAAGAAATAAGTGAGTATGCGCCTTTGTTAAACTAGAAAAGTGAAGTAATCAAATGACCTCCTTGGGGCTAGTTAAAGCCTCGTATTCCCGGGATGTGTAGACTATAGACTTTGCTATCTCAGTACACATGAATGTATATGTATATAAGAGAAAGAAAGTCATGCAAAAATTATATTTTTATTTGATTAGAACATTTATGTATGTGAAACAGAATTTCATCCTAATTTTAACGTAGGAACACATGTAAATGAAATCAAATAAGTATGTGTCATTGTTAAACCAAGGAAGTGAGATAATCAAATGATCTTCTTGGGGCTAACTAAAGCCTCTATTCTGGATGTCACTATATACTTATTAACATTCAAATACATGTGAAACTACATATAGATTAAAGAAAAGCTCTATTTCACGTACTTAAGCTATAAGCACATGCAAACCTATATGTAATCATAACTACTATCACTTCATATGTTATTACTCATTTATAAGCTTTTTGAAAATACATTTGGATTTGATAGTGATAATAGCCACACATTTATTAAATTAAATCAACAGATGCAAGCTTGACATAATGAAAATTCATTTAAGTTTAAATATTTTAGAAACATGAATGCATGGAACCACACGAGACATATCATTTAATATGATTGGAAAGGAATAATAAGACATAAAACACATGTTTCATTCAATCAAACTAATTCCTAAGGGCAATCATATCAAATACAATCATTTAAAGTAAATAAAAGCTTCTTATTAATTTATTTTTTGATGTTAGATTTGATTTTAGAGAAAAGAGGATATTCAATCATTTGCTTCTCCTAACCCATTTTCATATTAGTTAATCAATTTGGTTTAATAAAAATAAATTAAGTTGATTTTATAGATTAATTAGGTTGTAATATGAGTTAAGTCCATTAATTACCCTTTTCCTATATCACCTTAACATATTTACCCAAGTAATGGTGAGCCAACAAGATATGCATATGCATTAGAAATTAAATCAACAATGATCCTAAGAAATGAAAGGGCCCAATAATTGGTTCACAATTAATGTTAACTAAGGACTTAATTAAGTACTCTTATAATTCTCCCACACATATGGTCTAATTATAATTTCTTTTGGATTCTCTTAAGTTATTGAACACCTAAGAGTATACCCAAGAAACTTGATTAGATGAGATATTGAATGATTATGATTTCAATTTAATTAATTAAGCCTTTAAATTAATGAATTAAACTATTAATTAGTTTCAAGTCAAGTGAAATGAACTTAGAGAAAAGAATGGGAAAGAGGTCCCAATCTCATTCCTCATGTCCATTCGTTGTTCCACAATGATTAGCAACCTTAATAAATGGTTCCCTTACTATTTAGAATGTTAATTAATCATCTAATTAATTAAGAAAGTAATTAGGACCAAGACAAACAATTTTCATAATTAACCAAGCAATAAATCTCTAGAAAATAATGAGAAGCAAAGGTCAACCCATTAATCAACCTCAAAAAGTTTGGCATTAATTACTTGGGTAATTATAGAGTAATTATACTAATTAAGATTTTAATTAAACATAAACGAAGCCTTAATTACTATTTAAAATTAACTAGAGTTAATTTTAATAAATTCTCCTCTGAAATACCTTTAAAATGAGTATTTATTTGTACTTTTTTGAGGTTTCTATGATTTATTATAATTTTCCAAAGTTTTGGCTAAGTGAAATGATTTTTCATGATTTTTATAAATTCCATTAATTTATTTTCACTATTTAAACTTAAGAATGCAATATCTTCCAATCCAGAAATCCTTTTCACTTGAAATTTTTATGGTTGGTGTATTTTAACTTCAGTTTTGATCCTTGAAAATTTCAAATCAATCTGATGTGTATTTTGTTGCTTCAATTAATGAAATGTAATTTTGAAAACTGAAATTAAGCTCAACATATTCAGTGAAATATGGGGATTTTAAGTTTGATGGATTTCTATAGGAAAGATGAATCCAATGAGCCATTGTTTGTAATTTTTAATTAAGTATTTTATTTTCTATGAATTTTTTAAGTTCTAGGTGAGTTAATTAATTTTTAAAATCAAAAAGAGGTTGAATTTCCTACTTAACCTGGGGTATGTGGGGCAATGGCAATGTTTTACACGCTAACATGGTTGGACAGCCATGAGGTGGCACATGCACCACGCCGCTTGTGAGATGAGCGAAGTGATCAATGTGTGGATCAGATTAGATAGTTCAGATTGATCCACACAATCCCAAATGCATGATTCAATGCAAGATCTCAGCTGTCTGATCCCCAAGCATGATATCGGATGGCTACTGCTTTCCAGCCAGCAAAACCCATGGGATTTCATAATTTTGAGCAAAATTTCAAAAAAATTTTGTCTAAATAGGCTCGATTTCACAACGATCTTCACCGAAAAACTTCTTAATTCATGTGGGGACTATATGAAATGAAAATCACAAGGTTTATCTGAGGGAAATTTCTAAAATTGAGCAAAAACTATTACTAAGAAAAGCTCAAGGGACGTCTTAAAAAAATTACCTCACTAAGATGATGATTTGGTGAAGATGAGCACATTGAATGCATAAAGAGGCTTTGGAATGATTTGGGCTCTTTTTCCTCTAGAATGATGTGTCCACCAAATGTCATCCTCACCAAAATCCACTTGATTTTGATGGCTTACCCAAAATAAACTGAAGGGTTCTGTTGGTTTGGGAGCTCTAGGAGTGAAATGAGTGTGAAGAGTTTTTGCCTATATATTTTGCATTTTTGGTATGGCCGAAAGTCACCTTATTTGTTGTAATTTTGGCTCCTAATGGTTGTCCTTGGCTTGGGGTGGTTGGGATTCTCCTTAGGTGGCTTGATTTGAGTGGCCAAGGCATGGGAGGTGGAAATTTCGCCAAGTGTTCAATGGGAGAGGTGAGGTGAATTCACCTCCCATGAGTCATGGCTGCCCCAACCACCTTTTGGGTTTAATGTTGGTGCCTATGGGACCAATGGATGAGTGTCAAGTGGCCAAGAAAGAAATGACCTGGGAAAGTGTATTTTCATGGGATGCCTTTAACCCATGGAAAAAGTGTTCATTTGGTATTGATTTGATCATATATTTAAAATGAGTCAAAAGTGAGTGGACCAAATTTCATGTCATTTGGAGTTCATTTGGTTTAATTTAGGTCAATTTGACCCATTTGGGCCAAATTTAGTCAAATCAGGTTAGGTTGACCAATTGGTCAAATTAAGTCAAACCAAGGGTTGGATTAATTTCATATAATCAATTGGAGTGGTGTCATTGGTTTGATTCAATTTAGTTTAGATTTGATTTTGGTTCATTTGAGTTCATTTAAAAATAATAAGTTGACCAATTTGACTCAATCAGAAAATTAGCTTGAATCATGGTGGCTTTTGATTATTTGGAATATAAAATTTTGATTATGTTTAATTTTGATATAACTAGCTTTTAATTGATTTGATAAGTTTAGTTGATTTAATGAGTTTTGGGTCAGTGAGTCAATTAGGCTCATTTGAAGTTCAATAATTTGAATGAACTTGAGCCATTAAAATCAATTTGTCAAGTTGTAATTTGGCTAGTTTGGGTTCATATGGGTTAGAGGGTTGATTGGTCAATGGGCTAGTTGACTTTGTTTGACCCAATTCATGATAATTGATTTGGAGGATTTCATTAAATCATGACATAAAGTTTGGATTGGCTTAATTCATTTGATTTGGATAATTTATTATATTTTTAAAAATTTGAATTTGGATTGAATTTAAGAAGGTGTACATGGATTGGGTTTAGGCTATAGGTAGGTGATTTCTCTAATCCCTAAGGCATGGCCTAATCTTGTGGTTGAACCCTTCTAAGTCTCTAGGCTTAGGTTAGGTGTTCACCTAATTACTAGATGTATCTTATGACTAAGAAAATCTTAGTGTCTAAAGATTCATGTGTCTAAGATAAGAAGATTGAGAACTCACTCCAAAAGTGTGATCAATAAAAGGACCCCCAATAGGTGTGGTGTAACAATACATACGCACATTGACATTCAAGGAAATCAATAATGTCCAAAAGATTGCAAGTGCTAACAAAAATGATCTAAACCTAAACATGAAAAGTGGATAGATTCACGATCTTAGTGCAATGCAACTCAAATTATGTCAGGGGAATAAGAGAGAAAGGAAGATATGGTTGGAATTTGATGTCAAGGACATGAAGGAAGATCCGCTATGGGATCACACATGCATCAGACATGACATGTGAGAGGTCTATGCCAAGGGCATAAAAGGAGGAATCTGCTGGGGATTGGAAATGTGAACCTTCCATGAGGGAAGCAGGTTCAAGCTATCCGGATTTTAGTTTGATTGTGAATATGATTGTTTGGATGTGTATCCACTGGGGATAAAAATCTATAATCCATTGGGGTTGGGAATGTGAATCTTCCATTATGCTAGCAGGTTCGAGCTATTCACTAGGGATAAGAGTTTAATGAGATTCCTTATGGCTCCACTAGGGAGAAGTTTGGTTTATTTGATATGTTTTAATTTGAATCCACTAGGGAGGTTGGTTTTGAATTTAGTTTGTTATGGACCTAGCAGCGATGGACCCACTGAGAGGTGTTGCCTTGACCTATCTTAGATTGACAAATCCAAAGGGATAGTCTACTAGCCATAAGGTAGGACTATCCGACCTAAGGGGTTGCCTTTCGATGTGCAATGATTGTACTAGGAAGAAAGCATAGTAGACTTACATCTTCCAAAGTGGGTCAACCAGTGATCTGTTGATCCACAACAAATCGAACCACCTATGCCACCGAGTGAATGGGACTTATGTCAACTCAAAAAAGTAGTCAAGATTAATTTTAATATTTGATTTTTTATTTTTTTAATTTAATTTAATGGATCCGTGATGGACCGAGAGAAGGCTAGTCCTGACCTATCTCGATTTATCGATCCAAAGGGTAGTTCTATCGACAAGGGTAGGACTATCCAACCTAAGGGGTGCCTTTCGTATGCAAGATGTGGAGAAGGTGTAGTGACTTACATCTCCAAAGCAAGGAAACTTTGGGGTGACCCATTGGATGCAACAAATCAACTTGACCTGG
Organism: Cymbidium sinense; assembly: GCA_021442155.1. Taxonomy (NCBI): domain Eukaryota; kingdom Viridiplantae; phylum Streptophyta; class Magnoliopsida; order Asparagales; family Orchidaceae; genus Cymbidium; species Cymbidium sinense. The sequence goes on from CM038229.1 coordinate 107,545,440, forward strand.
GTTACCATCGCAGTAAACAATCTCAGAAAGAATGCATGCATTACATCTTCCAAAGCCGATGATTGTCGGGTAACCTGGTGGTGATAGATTGAACCCGACCTAATTACTAATGAGAGTGTCGTGGAGGACTTATCTCAACTCAAGAGTAATTAAAGCATTCCTATAGAGTTTTGCCGACACTACCCAAAAGATAGCTTGGGAAAGGTAAGCATTAATTCCTCATCCACAAATGAATATATATATTATTTATTTATTATCATGGACTAGGTGCGAGGACCACATAGAGGGGATATGTGGGCTTGACCTATCTCGATTTAGACTAAGGGAGAATCTGCATCCAGAACAAAAATATCCAACCATGGGTGGTTACTAGAAAAGGGGACCAATCCAAAAGTAACCTGTAGTGTCAGATGGGGTCAAAGGACGTGATCCAAATAGTGCCCAGGGAGGTTCCACTGGGCATTATCCGACCAAGAGAATAATGGTGTATATGGTGGTAAACTAAAGGAGAAAGCATAACATACTTACATCTACCATGAGTGGTGTATCCACTGAGTGGATCGCTATCAGCATAGCGAACACCAACCAACTTAAGGTGCCCCTCGCAACAATCGTAGAAGAAGGTAGACTTATATCTCCTAATGCGAATTAACATCGGATAGTTTGTTATCACTCGATAGATGCTATCCGCTACCCCATCGATGTGCAATGCATACTAGAAGAAAGCATAGCAGACTTCCATCTTCTAAAGTAGGGATCAATAGATGGGGTGACCCATTGATGGCACAATATATCCCTACTACTGTAGGGAGTCAAAGAAGGACAACTCAAGTAAGAGGAAAGGAGCCGTCAGGGGACTTACCCTAATCCTCAAATACTTGACCCAATTAGTGCATGATGGCTAGTCCAAGAAGAAAGCGTATAGTAGACTTATATCCTCTTGAATGAAGCCAACATGACAATAGATTACCGACCATGCAGTAAGGCTTACCATACTAACAAGGCACTCGTCGGTGTGCAATGGTCAAGTCAAAAAGGAAAGCGTAGCACACTTACATCCACCTAAACAAGAGACCACTAGGGTGATGCACTAGCGGAGTAGTATATCATCCCAACCTATAGCAGCTAATGAGTGAGTGTCACAACGGGCATTATCCCACATCAAAGTAGCCCGAGACAAATATGTGTATTTGTGCATGTGTTTGTCGAAGAAATTTAATCAAGTCTGTTCATGATGGCTAGTTTAAGAAGAAGGCATAACAAACTTTCATCCTCTTAAATGAAGCCAACAAGACAGTTATCAATGAAAGAAGGTACCATGCTAACAAGATTTATGAATGGTCAAGTCGTGAAGGAAAGCACTTACATCCTCCTAAATAAGGGACCACTGGGATTATGCACTAGCGTGGTAGCACGTTAGCTCCACCTAGATTAGCTAATGAGTGAGGGCCATAGGGGGCATTATCTCACATCAAAGTAGCCCAAGATAAAAGATATGTTTATGTGTTGTGATGATGTGTTTGTATTGGGTTGAAAAGCATGGATGCCGACCCTTATACACTAACCTAAATGTGCATCATGGCAGATTCGCAAACAAACAAAGATGTTTCAAATGAAGAAAAGGTTTGATTTGAAAAAAATTTTATTGATGATGATTATTTTTGGAACATAATTTAAGGATAATATTTTTTTAAGTAAATTCTGCTGATTGGAAGCATCATGGGCTCTCCTCTATGGTTGATCAACTGATATGATCCTCCTTGATAGGCCTTTTCTATCACAAAAGTGCCTTCCCAAGTGGGTTGAAACTTGCCTGCCATCTTACCACGATAATAATTAGTCTCCTCAAAACTAAAATATGCTTTCCTACTTGAAAAGCTCTAGGGCAAACCAACTTGTTATGAGCTTGAATCATTTTTACTTTGTATAACTCGAAATTCTGATGCCTATAAAATGCCTCTCCTCCAAAACCTTCAAGATCTTCTAACCATACTAGCATTCTGCTCCATGATCTTACCCAAGCTATCAGTGAGGACTAATGGTCAAATACAACTACACACTAAGCAAAAAGGAGTAAACTGAGTTGGTGGTCTATATGTGGTATGGTACGCCCACAAAACTTCAACTAATTGATCATTCCACTTTCTCTTGTTGTCGTTAAGCATCTTCTTTAATATTTGGGTGAGAGTTTTGTTGAAGGCTTCTACTAAGCCATTTGCCCTCGGATAGTAGATGGTAGAATATCTTCAATTTATGTTGTGTCTCTGAAAAGAATTAATGATCTTATGTTTGATCAAACATTATCACATAGTTATCGAGGAACCCCAAACCTATATAATGATATGGTTTTAAAAAAAACTAGAGCATGTGAAGTTGTTTCTCCGAGTGGAATCTCACCCATTTGGAAAAGTAATTTGCAATGAAATGAATCATGACCAAGAAGGAATCCCCCATAATCAACTCTCCAACATGAATCAATGAAGCTAATCCGATGGAGAATATTATGGTTTGGACCACTATGTACTTGACATTATAGCATCGCCTCTACATTCATGCAAAGCGATCAGCCAAGATCTTAGTGTTTTGATCTTTTCTTTCATCTTCAAACCACAATTTGCATGGATGGTAGATCAAGATCTTAAGAGCTTAGGTTTGAGGACTTTGTATGACCCAATGATCTGATTAATGACTAACTAAGAATCCCCAAAGATGTTGATACTCTGGATGCATAAAGATAATCCAAGGACCATAATTGAGCCTCATATTTAGCTTCATTGTTGGAATGGATTGAGATGGTATGAGAATCTCATCACATTGGTCTGGAGTTAGAGAACTATTCTACCGCCTTTCTCTGAAGAGTAGATTGGTCTTTTTTTCCTTGAGAGAAGCCGCACCATCAAAGTACATCTCCCAATGGTGAATGCTAGTCCCCTAAGTTCATGATTTGTTCATTGGGGAGGTCATCACTAAGCGAGAGTCAAAGAAAAGTGGTGTGCTAAGAAATCAGTGCTTGTCCTTTCACCGCACGAGGGTATGAATGTAATGTCAAACTAGAGAATCATGGACCAACATGCCAACCATCCGATAATGTCATGTGTCATGAAGTACACAAAGGGATTGATTGAGATCAAGTTACCTTATGAGAAAGCATGTAGTCGTAGCTTTTGGGATGCAAAAAAATTAAAGCTAATGCTTCAATAGTGGATAATAGTTATAGGGATTAGATGCTGATAGTAGAGAGCATTCTCCTTCCCTTCATCATTGGTTTGAGCCTATAAAGTGCCAAGGGAGTTATCTAATGCAGCAGTGTAAAGGATGAGTGGCTTTCTCAGGATAGGGGCTACTAGAACTGGCTGTGTTATCAAGTATTTCTTGATGTCTTTAAAAGCTCATCCCACTTGAACTTGACATCCTTTTTGACATGTGCTGAGAATGGCTGGCACCTTCCTGATAGGTTGGATATGAAGCATCTTAGATACGCCAACCACCCTTGGAATGATCTTGTATGTTAGATTTTAGTGGATATTTCTAAGATGCTTTGATCTTCTGATTGATCTCAATTCCCTGTCAAACAACAAACCAAGGAATTTCTCAAGCTACTCAATGCACACTTCAAGGGATTCATTTTGAGGTTGTATTATCTTAACATTTGAAAACTACTCAAGTCAAAGAGGTGGTCTTCCTTTTCTTTGCTTTGACAAGATCATCGATAACATTTTACTTGATGATGAATGAGTTCATGAAGATTTGAGTCATGCTCCGGTATTTAGCACTCATATTTTAAAAAAAGGCATGATCTTATAGCAAAATATTCGATCGGGTTCAAAAAGTAGTGTTTCTTTTCATCTTCGGGCCATCTTTATTTGGTTATATCTAGATGAACCATCCATGAAGAGATAATGAGGCAATATCCACCATCGCCGGATTGGTAGTGGAAACTCATCTTTTGGACATGCCTTATTTAAGTCCCTAAAATTGATCATATTTGAATTTGGCCATTCTTCTTCTTAACTGGGATGACACTAGCCAACCATGTATAGTAATTTTTCTTCCCTAATAAAGCTAGATCGACGCTCTTGACTTCAAAATGACCTGTTGTTCAATGTCTAATCGCATGCATTTGGGAGCTTGCTTGATAGAGTTAGCATTAGGATCTATTACAAGTTTGGGACTACTATGTCAAAAGATAAATCTGGCATTTCTTCATAACTCTATGTGAAGCAGTCCTTAAACTCAATCAATAGCCTAACTAAATCATTGGTTTCAGTTTCATTCAACAAAGAAGATGATGTCGACGTGATTTTCTTCGTTGATTTCTTTGAGCTCGTCGATGGTTGACCTAATCTCCTCTTCGAACTCTAGTGGTGCATGTTTGACATTAAAATCATTTGGAGCATCTAAAGTTTCTAAGCATGCCTCCTTATATGAGTTAACCTATGAGATTCCAAATGATTAGTGATGATTAAACAGTAATTATCATCATCGACTAGACCAAATATATCAATCCTTTCCTGATTGAGAAATCATTATTGTCCCATAACCTTTTAAAGTAATTAATCTATGTTTCTTGCTAAATTAAGAACACACAAGAGTACCAATCAAAAGGTAATTCTATTAAATCTTTATATGAATCATCCTCAAGTTCTACATCAACTTCTAACATGAGGATGATGCTCCAAGAAAACCTCTCACTTCACATCTGGAAGATTTAGGGCTTCCTTAACTACCAAACCTCAACTTTTTAGAGAAAGTGGGGTTAAGGTTCCCAAACCGATGCCTAACTTTCACATATAGACTTGGATACACTCATGCTTTGCTTTGGAACCCCGATCTTCATCACCGCCTGCTCAACTATCACCGCATGGGGATCTACTATCTGAAGTGCTAGTAGCATGCTAACCATATGACTCATCCTCAACTAAATTCTAAGTCTATATGGATAGTAGTGTACTCTGGTACAGGACATATCTATTCAGGGCCAATAAGGAGGTCTTCCATCCCTGGAACGCCTCGATCCTCTTCCTCCCGGTGGAGGTTGGGTCATCTTACCCATATGTTCGAATGGAGTAATGAACTGTGGGTGGAATCCAATGTGAGGCTCTACTTTCTCCTCCAAGTCTATTTTTTGCTCCCTTTTATTTTTTTTCACTTTCTTTTTTATTTTCTTTTTCTTTTTCTTTTTCTTCTTCTTCTTCTTTTTCTTTTTCTTTTTCTTTTAATTTTGAACTTTGGCCAAGAATGTGAGAATAGACTTATTGATTTTGAGGGAGATAGTAGCCATCCTCATATATTTCTGACCTCATGAACTGAATGGCTTGAGATCTCCTTTGACATAATATGAAATCCAACCTCTCATGAACTTGATGCATGTAGAGAGGATGGAACTAGATTATTTTCATGTATCCACGGTGTCCTTAGCAAAGCATTTAAAGATTTATCTAAGTTTATAATATGAAACTTGATTGCAGTCTTCCAATCATCTATCTCCAAAGGTAACACTATGGAACCTAAGGCCCTCTCGCCTTGTTCATTGAATCCTCTCAACATCATCCTTTCTTTTGAAAGTTTGGAGATGTCGATCTTCAAGTAGGCAAGGGTTCTTAGACTCATAATATTCACTAATGCACCTGGATCAACCAATACTCTAGATAATTTAAATTTGTCCATGTCAATCGTGATGTAAAGGGGACAATTATGATTGATCATCCCAAAGAGAAGGTCTTCATTAGTGAATGTGACTCCTTGGACTTCCTTAGAGTAATGTGCCTCCTCTCTTATAGCGGTCAACTAAGCCAAACATATTTCAGGATCAAGTAAAGCTTTGATCAATGCCTCCCTCATCTCTTTGGATAAAATAAGGGCATCATATATGCTTAGCTTAACTGACAACTTTCTAAGGTGAGAGACATTGTAATCAACTCTAGGTTGTCCATCATCAAAGTATCTACAAAATCTCTAGTGAGGGGATGTCCGATAGAACCAATGACTTGCTTACCCTTATATCTTGAGGTGCTACCCTAGAGGTGAACCTTGCCACCAAGGTTAACTCGTGACTTCCCGAGATGATATGGTGGAAGGTTCTACTTGGTCATCATGTACACCTACAGCTTCTCCTATGGGACCCTCAGAGTTGAATGACTCTAAGTCAATCTCAAGGTGTGAACCCGTAAGATTTAGGAATGGATAATCCATTTCTAAATCAAATGAAGAATGATCAAAATTATTAGAGTCATTATCATTTTCTAGACTTGGAGAGTTTTCTAGATGAATAAAATCAAGAGTATCAGAAGTAGAGAAGATGTAAGTGA